>JAPZOX010001229.1:0-14679 GCA_037952655.1 Hymenoscyphus sp. LP001
AGATTACTAGCTTTTTAAGATATAGAGCCTCTGCTTTTACTAGTACTTCGTCTATCTATTAGCTTCTAGCTAAAACCAAGCGTTCTAGACGTCTCTCTCTTCTCTTCTGCCGCTACTATTAAGAGTTAAGCTATATAGTCTAAGCCTAGTAGGTCTAGTATTCCACGCTATATTACTACGTCTTCAGTTAAGAAAGCTAGGTTAATTATAGAGTTATAAGATCTATCTCTTCTCTAGATAACCTTGTTATAAGACGTGTCTCTTTTAAGCGTCTACTATATAACGAGTTTAAGAGTAAGGTCTACGTTCTAGTTATATCTTTTATATATATCCTAGAGAGAGTAGTAGACGTTTAGGTCCTCTACTATAAGCGCTCTTCGAAGTCTCGCTAGTTATAGTATATTCTTAACTAGTATTCTCTCTGTTTATAGGTTATATACTAAGTAGATTATCGTTTCGTTTACTTCTTCCTCTATTATTATACTTGCCTAGTTCTTATCTATAGTATATATCTAGCTTACTTTAGAGTGCCTCTTATATATAAAAAGCACTACTACTCTATCTAACTAGACTATATTATATCTTAAGCTTAGTAAGTAGCTAGAAGAGTCTCTTACGCTGTTCTATACTAGCTCTTAAATTATAAGGATATTATATTCCTTCTTATAGTTTAGAGCCACGTCGAGTATCTCTAGTATCTTCCTTATATTCTAGCATAGTACTATTACACTTATAGTAGTCTTATAAGAGTTTAGGTTCCTTCTATCTCGTCGTTGGTTAGCTCTCTTACTATACTTAGAAAGCTTCTTAGCCTCTTAAGAAACTAGGTAAGGTCGCTTCTATTTATAAGCTCTGCTTTGCTTACGTCTATTAGTCTCCTAGGTATAGATCCTTGTCTTAGCCTCTTTCTTAAGTTCTATATACTCTCTTTATAGCTGAACGTAAATAGGTGTAGTATCGTTACTACCTCTTCTCTCGTAGCTCTTTATAAGCTTATAAACGAGGTAGGTCTATCTAGGTATTACTCTCTTACTTACTTATAATACTACTCTTCTACTTAATATTCTTTTATAAATACTAGGTGCTCTCTCTTATAATTCCTATACTTTGTTAAATATTCTTTTAGATTCTTCTTACTTAGGTACTCTTCTTCTCTCTCTTTATATTTCTCGTACGTATACTAAGTATACCTCTTGTCTTATTTATAGAAGCGTGTTATATAGCTCTACTTCTAGTATTTAAAGTATCTTATAGCTACCGCTTCTACTATATATCTCTTATATAAGAAGTACTATACTTCCTATAATATCTCTCTTAAGTAGAGCCTCTTTACCTCTTTAATATTACTATCTCTAATATATAGTTTTATAGAGCTAGCCTGTCTTATCTCTAGCGCTTTCTATACCTACTTCCTTACTATATAATCTTTAGTACCTTTATACTAGAGGCTTATAAGATACTTTATAGTATACCTACTGTTCCTTTCTTAAGTATATTTACTAAGACTCTTTTTATAAGTACTACGAGCGTTCTTATAACTACTACTGCCTCTTATCTAAACGCCTTCTTTGCTTAGCTATCGTCTCTTATATACGCTGTCTATTTCTCTTTCTTAAACTATATAACGATATTACTACTTTAGAGCTTTCTTACTACGATTACTTCTACTCTATATCCTTCTATATTTATAGTCTCTATTACCTCTTCTAGTAATAGCTTTTCCTTTCTCTTATCTATTCCTATTATCTATACTGTGATTTCCCTTATATACTTAGCTAGTATAACGTATTCTCTTTATAACGTAGCTCTAGACTCTCTCTATAGCTCTCTAGCCTTAACTCTCTCCGCCTACGTTAGAGCTCGTTCCTTTATATCTCTTATCTTCTTTACTACGATTATAAGCTTCTCTTATAAGATTCCCCTAGTTATCGTTTCGTCTCCTCTCTTTCTCGCTCTTCTATACTTAAGTACTTTCCTCGCTGCTTTAATAATTACTTTAATACCTCTTTTCTCTATTACTAAGTTAAGTATTATTTAGATTAGACTCTTCTCTATCGTATCTATATAGTCTAGTACTTCTTTCTAACCTTCTATACTTCGCTCCTCGTTTATTATTATACTATCGTTGTTTACTAGCGCTCTAAGAAGAGAAATAGAAGCTCTCTATAAGCCTTCTATCTACTTACTACTACTGCTACGATTACTTAATATAATCGTAGAGTGTTTTAATCTCTTTCTTAATTATCTAACAGTTGTCTAAATATGTTTTAAGGCTTTTAAGATTACTTTATTAATTTCGAAAGTTTTTTATAATAAAATAGTAATAAGTCTATTATAATAGTAATTTCTACTCTTATTTAATATAAAATACTACTTCTATCTTATATCTCTATAACTATTATAAATATTAGACTAGTAGAATTAGTAAGAAAAAAATCTATAAAATAGAAAGAAAAGTAGTTATATTAGAAAAAGTTAGTATAAAAAGGAAGTAAACAATAGTACTATTTTAAAAGTCTTAAGAAGAGAAATAAATAAAGAAAAATAAAGTAACTTTCTAACTAAAAAATCTCTTCTTTAGAACTAGAATACTCTCTTTTTAGTCTAATATTAGTAGGTATTTAGTTAGAGAATAAGACCGTTACTTTTTAATTATTTTAAAGAATATTTTAGATATTTATAGTTATTTAGAAAACAAAAGTATTAATTACTATTTTAAAAAAGCTATTAAAATAGATTAATTTTCAATTTTCCTAACTATTCTACTTTACTACGTCTAAGTAATATAAGTGTTCTATAACTTATAGAGTAATAAACTCTAATAGAGTTTTATAAGATCCTTCTTCAAGAGGAGAAGTCTCTCGGTCACGTGCTTTGATTGGCTTCATCAAAGCTCCCTGGCCGGCCCTAGCTTCTATCTTTATTGATTACAGATTACAAAGCGATTGAACTCGTCTGAAATTCCACACCAGGGCCGGTCGTGCCGTCGTGTCCCTCCATGGCTCTCACCTGACGCGGGGTTGAGTTGAGAGGTCGTTCCTTCCCCGTCCACCTCAAGTCGAACCTTCCCCCGGACCTCAACACCCCGAGACCAGACGAGGCCAGACGAGCCCAGTATCCACTCGTCATTCCGATCAAGAAGGAAGGAACGACTCTGACCACGTCCATAGTACAACCCCCCCCCCTCCCCATCTATACGATTTTCCTCTTCGGAAATGACTCGCGAGGGGTGGCGGTTGAGGACTAGAACACCCCAACTTAGTCCCAACTACTTATCATGAGGGTTTCAAAGGCTCTTCGCATGATTGCCAAATCGATAAATTTCTATTCCATTACCCCAACAACCATCCTTCCTTTGGAGGAACCGTCTCCTGACTAGTAAAAGTGCAATACCCGCTATACTCTTCCGCATCCACATCGGTGAGCTTCTCTCGCTCGGTACCCCACGAAACAGGTCCCTCTTCATGCCGAATTTGCGACCGTTTTACTCTCCATTTCCCGCTAATTGGATCTTTTTCTCGAGAATCCGCAGGGTGACAAGATGCACTGAGAGAGGCACTGCAGGTAGAAGCCAATGGCATATCAGCACTGAGTCTTTGCAGACCAAGTCCAATATTACACCAGAAGGCTATGAAAGCAACAATCGTGAAGAACATTATTCCCGGGATAGAATAGCCGACGTGATACATGGACCAAGGGCTTTCTTGCAACCAATGATTGAGCGTCACGACCCTAGCAAAGAAGACGGCCTGAGAAGCGAACCAGTTGAGAAGCGTGCTGGTGGCTCCTAGAAGCAACGCGTACTTGACAGGTAGAGATAGACGATGAGAAGCTCGTTGACTGGTCTCTGGTACTGGCTTCGTCACTCGTAGACCGCGCTTTTTGGTTCCAGAATACTTGGCATATGAAACCGCCGCCGACATGCATGTAAACTGGTTATTGTATAGAAAGTAGGCTAGGGAAATTGCGAGCTGGGGTGTGTTGGAAAGTATGATATTGTTGAGAATCACTTTCTTGGACGGCGAAGAGTTCCAAGTCCAAGGCTGGAACAGAAACAGGCCATCGGGTTTCCCTAATCCAAGCTGCCGTAGAACTTGAAAGTTGATGCCGAGGTCATTGTAGTAGTGACTAGCGTTGACGCTGAGAAATATGAGAGGAACGAGCCAGAGAATAACGGCCCTGTAGCCTGTTAGAAGTCATTCTTGTAGTTCAGGGGGAAGTAAGCGCACAGCACGTTACCAGTCGTCCATCTTCGCAAGCCAATTGCTCTGAACTTGGACACTTGATTCTGGTTGATCCAAGTAATGGGACCGATGGCAAAACACCTAAACTGCCACATTCCACGATCGAAGTGGGTCTTGTCTACAATACTCATGTCAAAAGTATGAGGGTCGGAATCAGCTAGAAAAGATGCAACAGCATCTCCTGTGGTGATTAGAAGCTGGTTCTTGGGCGAGGAATCCCGAGCATGACGATTCAAGACCCACAGCACCCCGAAGAAGCAACATACTTTCACGGAATTAGCTGCAATGACCAACAAACCCGCGACTCGCGAGTACTCGACTTTACAGTATTCCTTCTGCTTCTGACTGTAGCAATGCTTGACCACAGGATTACCATAATTTGGGAACCTCCATGATTTAGTATTTTGAAATAAATCCCCCAGGCAGTTGAAGTTGTCGTTGTTTTCAGACTTGCAAAGCCACTTATAAGGCCATGCTCCCTGACCACCACTTGCGACCCCATATATCTTAGAGGTATTCGTCTCTGGAAGAAGGGGAGTAACTACAACAATCACATCGCTCCTATCAACCACGAAGTCTTTGGCGTAGGCCTTTTGACAAGCCAAGTTGTCGAGCTTTTCGTATATTCGAGTATCATTGAGGGCTGCTTGTACAAAGTGAAGATTATCCGGGTACGCTTTTGCATCATCATTTTTCACTGCGATAACTTCCGTAGTTTCGAATGGTATGCCTGCAGCGAATCCCTCGGAAACTGTGATTTCCATGTATATATAGGCCACTGGCGAGAAAACGATGACAGAGTTCCAACTAAGTACGTTTAGGAAAATCAACTTTTAATAGTTTGAGTGAAAGGTTTGTAGGAAGCGAAGGACATTAAATTTAAGAGAGGGAATGTTATAACCTACAGAAGATGAAGAGGTGTCGAACTGAGTCCAAGAAATAGCCATAAACAGGCGCGTGAAATATTTATATGCCTCTTCCAGCAATTACGAAAGCTTTGCAACCCAATATCAACCCATTCTCTCCTCCTATGCGCTTTATCAACATCACCTCGAGTCGGTGAAGCCAATAATTGCATACAGTAATTTGAACAAGCGAGGAGAATCTGCAATAAATCAGCTCAATCCCACCACCTTCTCATGGTCACTTACGGTACTCATAATACTGATCATAGCATGTGCAGCCAAACTAAGATTGTTTGCCTGTTTGCAATCACCGTGAAATATGGTCCAAAGACCCACGGACTCCGAGCTGTGTTTCGTTGAGGCCCAAATGAAAATTCCAGAATTAGCGATTAATACAGATATCGCAGCAAATATTGCGGCTGCAACATTTGCTTGCCACCGATCAAAAGTTTTATTGAACCATTTTACAAGTCGTTGACACGCAAACCACAACTCTAGAATTTTCTTCCTCTCTCGGAACCACTTCAAAATTATACCCCACAGACCCGAAAACTTCGATTGTTTCTTTGGAGAATGGTTATCTTTTGGTTGACCTGCAGATGACGCCAGTGTAACGTGAGCGGTTGTCGAGTGGGAGGTCGAGGAGCTCAGATCCTGACTATGGAAATTGGGTATGGAATCAGGTATTGCTTGAGGTTCGACATGGACCAACTCAAGAGTTCCGTATTGCCATGGAAGACGATCATTACCCCGGAAGAATGTGAACTTTGGAACCCATCTGGTAGGCTCTTTGCTTTTCGCCACATTCTCAACACTGGTGGAACTTGTTAGCGGATGGATCAGAGTGGTCCGATTCTCTAACCCACGGATTTCTCTGCATGCTTCGATATATTCGTTAAAGATACGATGATTAAATGTACGTCTTCAGAAACACAATTCAAGTTCCGGGTGGTTTTATGAGCCGAACGGGCGAGGCTCTGCGAGACTCTTTAGAACAGTGGTAGCATGAAATCTTGCTTTGGAGCACGGAATAAGACCGTATTTGACAACTGGGCCGAAAGCAAGGTTAGATCAAGCCTGGGAGCCTCTTCGTACCAAACTTAAGCGGCTAGCCCTTGCCTAGCTTACCAGAAAACTAAGGTTAAAACTCAAAGGGTGGTAAATAACACTAGGAAACAGCAGTTTTGGAGTCAATCGAGTCTTCTTAAGAAGCTAAACAGAAGATAATTTCTGCACGATTTTGAGGCTGAGTGGCCTTAAATTTCAGCTTCTCAAAATAGCAAAGCGATAACAATCCGTTACACTGTAACGATGTGGCTTGACGTCAGGCAGAGACTAACCTCTCCAATACCAAAGTGAGACAATTGTGATACACTTAAGCGCCCGACTTGCATGTGGTCAGGGGGCGAAGTCAGCCTCCACGAGGCTGTCGGAATGGTGTGGGTGGGGCGATTCTTCAGCAACCCAACAACCCACCAAATTCCCAATCAAACAAAATACAACACGGAATCAAACAGAAGATTTCTCAAACCAAACTCAATGAATAATTTCAACAAATCACTTGATTTTAGCGTTGCACCTTGCCTCCCAGGCGGGGATGGGTCAAATACCACGAGAAGGTCTACCACTGGATTGAACTTTGCTATATTTTGCGGAAAAGACATCATAGCTTACGACATATCAAGCGTCGATGGCCTGAGTCTTTCAGAATGTGCCGACAAGTGTATATCGTTGGGAATACCTCCGCCTGCCGGTTATGGATTTTCCTATTCAAATACCTCTGTGTTATTGCAAGGGGCGGGGATTAGTTGGCAAAGCACCAACTGTTGACGAGGCCGGATCGATACTAGCTATAGCAAAAGAGGGCGAGGTACTACTTAAGCCCGAGCAATCTCTATGCCCATATCCAAACCTTTCAACAACAACTCGTCGTGGATTGAAGTTCAAAATCTTCTGTGGAGCCAACATGCCTCAGGATGATTATTGGCCCTGGATCTCACCAACAGCGCCCGGGCGAACAGAGTTTAGCGTAGCGGTACATGCTTCGAATTTTGAGAACTGTATGGATTTCTGTGTTGCCAGTCATCCACTGTGCCGGGGTGCTGTTTATGGTGGAATCGATTATGGGTATATGAACTGCTTTCTCAAGCAGACATCTCATAACATATATTTGGTTTACAGCAGCGGCATTTACATAATGCACTCGGCCGTGGCTATCGTGTCGGACTTCCCAGCGATAGGGGGATGGAGTTGCAAGCAGGGAGAGATTTTGAGAACGGTGAACGGTACAACATTCGAAACGTTCTGCAGCGATTTCCGTGGGGACAACAACATCACCGCATCACACGAGCTCACATTTGAGAAATGCCTCGAGAATTGTGCCAATTACTCACCACCACCCGAGGCTCCATCGTGTGTGGGAGTGATGTTCGATACCGGTTTTCAAAGCGGATGGGATAACTGCTATCTGAAGAGTGGAATCGGACCAGGAGTCGGGTTGGATAATTACACTCTTGCTGTCATCGACACGTTTGCTGGAACTGTGACGCAAGCCTCAAAGCCCCCGAAAAATGCCAATGGCAGTAGACGGGATTGGATAGCTGCACCTGTTGTTGGAGGAGTGGTACTACTTGTGTTGGGCTTCGTGTACTGGAAATATCCCAAGTCAAGAAACCCGTCTCGCTGGAAATGGCGATGGGGACGGAACGGAGAATCTGCTCAACCGCTGCTGTAAAGACGTGTGTGTTCATTGTTGAAGGATAAATATAGCAATGTTGAAATTCGTATTTACTAGACGACTTGGGTAATTATTCAAAGCTCTCTGGGTTTGTTTCTGTGCCGAAATTGACGACGACCATATCCAAAAAATATTTGCAAAAGGGTATGATGAAAACTCCATTGCCCCTGTCTCAATGCCCTGAAAATGCGACTTTTGTGGATTTCGACAAGATCAAAACAGGCAGCGGCTTAGACTCCCAAGTCCCCCTTATATGTTCTCGATGATGCCTTTCCGCATTCTTACCCAGCAACTTCTCATTAATCGCAACATTTTTAACCTCTTTCAACGTCTCGGATTTGACTCCACTCCACTCCATAATAACAGGGCAAGTATTGCCCGAAGAGGCGAGGACTTTCAAAGTCCCATGATTGCCCAAAGATAAGGAACACCCCTTCTTGACCTCCCTGGCGTCCCACGCAACTTTTCCCGCCGCATCAAGTTTTTCACGCTTCAACTTCTCGCCTTTGAGAATCGATTCGTTGAGCTGGAGTGATGTTTGAAGTACTGGATAGCCTCTTGAGCTTGAGGAACATTGTGTCTGAGTGCACCTTCTTCCATAGCCACCATGGTTAAAGTCGAGACACTCCAAATTCAGAACGGCCATTGTCAAAGACTCTTCAGAATCTTCCAAAAATCCTGTCCATGTGTACTCGGACCTAAATAGGGTCACAATCCATTCTTCGAAAAAGGTTGACCGCAGTCTGTCTGGGCCTGATGCCAATGATTTTTGATCATCATCGTCATTTGTTTCCGCATCGGATTCTCCGTCAGAATCCCCATCATCATCGAAGGATTCTACCCAAAACCCTCTGAGCTCACGACTCTCCTCATTGACACCAGTTTCTTCCAATGCATCTAAACAAGTCGAGATAGCATCCCCGACATTTTCTCGATATTCCGGGTGGCCTTTCCAGAATTTTCGGAAAGACTTTGGGCAACGTAAAGCTTTGTAGTACGAGTACTCACATTCCTCCGAGAACCACGGGAATGTAATGCCACGTAGGTAATTGCGAATAGTCGGAGAACTAAGTAGGTGTAGGAGTCTTCGCCTTCTGGCATTACCAGTACAAAGAGATATCTCAACACCACTGAAAGCCTCAAGATCCATGGGATTCCTTAGTTTGTGCCTCCAACGCGCAACCAATGCATCCTTCATCGTGTGTCCCTCTCGGCGCTTATATGTGATGATTCCAGTACCAGTGATAACCCCCATAGCTGTGCCTTGGATCTGTACAGCATGAGAATCAATATAACGTTGAGACCTATAGGTGTTTCGAGTTCTCAAACCGCCTTGCTGATCCAATTTCGTTTTGATGCTGGAAAGCCGCTTCAAAGAGGGCGTGCAATTTCGATTGATCAGGAGGCCGAAGTCACTGCTGGCGCCAACTAGGAGGGCATCTGATTCGAGAAAATGCCGCCTAGGCAATGATGATTGATGTAATTCAAGCTCGCGGGCGTTCCAATCTTTAGATGCGATCCAGTGACAAAAGACCTCTGAAGGATGTACCTCTATAGCCATGTTCTGGTCTTCGTTATTTGCCGACCAAGGGACAATCGCTCCATTCCCAATGTCAAATTGATTAATGAGTTCGAGTTCGGCGTTATTAAGGATTTTCCACGAAGGTCCCCAGAGATCCGTCAGCGCTCCAATGGTAGTTGATAAGCAAAGTCGTTCATCTCCGTTGTCCGAAAAGTCTTGATGAAGAACCCAAGGTTGCTTCTTCCCTAAGAGTTTGTCCAAGCATTGTAGTTGCCGGCGTCGAAAGATAATACTCCGACAACTCGACAATGAGGCGATGCCCCGAAGCGTTTCATCGTGATAAACAAACCTACGGGGTATCTGGAACGCTTCAATCTCAGTATCCAAAAGATCACGGTCAAACCGCTGGATATGCGACCCGGCATAGGAGAGCAAAACGAGATCAAGAGTCTGAAAGGCGCATTGCCAAATAATGGAGGGATCGTCATTCAATAAGAGATGAGGCAACAGTCCCATAGACAAGAAGAGATCCAAGGACCGAGAAGTGAGACGACGTTCTTGATCCAGATTTTCAATAAATCGATTGACAGACCATCGTGTAGCTTTCGCTATTTGCATCTGTGAGATTTCCATAACGGCGGCCTCTACAATGCCTTCAATGTCTCGGACAAATTCAGAAATTGATTGAATTTCAATCTGCATAATTTTGGCGACACCTGCACGATCCTGATCTTTCGTCAAAAACGAGATAAAGGAATGGCAAAAGCCGAAGTCTCGAAGGCAAGTCAGGTTCTTACACATGCGAACTGCAAGGATGTACGTTTCCCATAAATGAAGGAGCTTCTCTGATTTTGTGAATCGGATAAGAGATATAATTGCTTCACTGTTGATTCCTGTAAGCGGCAAGGAAACCACAGGAGGTTGGAGAAACAGATGGTCGTCATCATTGTCATTGGAAGTGCCATTTTTGTAGGCGTGTATGCCAGAGTTTTCAAACACCTCTCTTTCTAAAGATGCAAGTCTTTCAAAGTAAACTTTAGGGTTTGAGATCCGTTCTTCCCGTAGTTCGTCATAGAGTTCAGGGTCTGATGAAAGATCTTCAGAGTCATTATCCCAGTCCGAATCAACATCTAGAACTGTGAGGCTTGTAGTGGTGGTAGAGGCAGAACTATTGGAGCTGGCGTCACGTGGGATATGCAAACAGGTTCTGAGGGCTTTGCCATCAGGCCCCTGAGCGTGTTCTTCTAGCTGTGGTGGGTGGTCTATGGGGGGTGGTATTTCGTTGGGGCGAACAAATTGTTTCGTGTTAACACGTAATTTCTCGAATGCCGGTCCACCACTACAACAAATTAGCATGGGAAGCCGAGAAGAGCAAACGTATAAAGTTCCTCTTAACCATTGAGAAGGTGTGTTAAAGGAATGTAACAAAGGGGAAAGTTGCTTACACTATAAAGTTTTGGATGTGCTCGAGATTGGGGAATTTCGAGTAATCAATCTTGTCCGCTGGAGACTGTCCTCCATCACTACTGCCATCATCTGACTCTACTTTGCTAGTGTTTTGTGGAGCCAAAGGCAAATATGTTTCGGATCCTGCTGATTGAGAGCTAATGGAAGCAAGATATCTTTCAAGTAGCAGTCGATTATCGACATGTTGTTTAAGATGTGCAGTCATCACATCCTTTCTTGAATGACTCTCCGGATGGCCGAGATCATAGACTCTATTTGCTAACCACTCAGCGTGCCGTTTGATTATCATTGCCGCGTCCTTTTCCCTTACATCTCTCGCATTAGCGAGAAGATCCCTGTGAAACATGAGAAAAAGTCGTCTTATGTTGCGGACAAATCGAGGCTTGTCGTCCATCTTCCGGACTGCCCCTTTGAATAACTCTATTAATTCAGAGTCGGAGCTAATAATAGCAAGTACCTCTTCTTACGCGGTTTTGGGAATGTTCTGAGAGGACATATCAGATGAGATGCTTGTACCAAGTGCGCTATCACGGGTGGTCTTGAGAGAAACAATTGACTCTATCTCCCAATCGTCTTTTGGCTCTTGCGCATCCTGGAGATTACCTAGACCCATGGTCGAGGAGGTGTTAGCGGTCGAGAGTCGTTGTGCATTTATGTTTGACTGCTGTTGATTTTGAGCATGAATAATAGGAGAAATTAATGGGCTGAAGTAGGCCCCAGGTACGGTAAACTCGGTACTTTTAGAATGAGGGTCGGTGGGTGTTACTGCGGGGGAAACAAGCGGCGTAAATGTCATCTATATGGTGGTCAGACATATAAATAAGAGAATTGATATCAGCGAGAGAGAGAGAGAGAGAGCAACAAATACTTTCAGAAAAGATATCTCGTATTTTCCGAGTCCATATTTCCTCCATTTTCAGCAAGAAAACGAAAGCGAAAGCGAAAGCTAGCAAAGCGAAATCATGGTGCATCAAAACTTGGGCAATGTCCATCAAATCATTAAATTCGTTCCCTCATATCTATTTGTGTGTCGTTTTCGAATCTAATTCCCTCATATCGTACTTTTATGCATTTCGCGTTTCGCGTGTGTTCTGTTCCTCCAGCTTTCGGGCTCAATCATAAATAGCATTTCTCTCATTTATACATCAAGACCCATTGCCTTCATCAGAGCTTCTCTAAAAAATACAGTTCGAGGAGGATACAGGCTGCTCTTGGTACGGCGCTGGGTGTGAGTCTTGCGTAGTGGTTCCTATTTGGGCAACAATTATTAGCTTTCGTTCTCATAAGGTGGTTGAGGTTGCTCCGAGGAAAGAAAAGAAGATACGAACATGAACATCTGCAAAACTTTCATAATACCATCCAACGGTCCACCCTTGGTTCCTCCAAACCCAACGAAGTGGTTCAATCCCCACTCCCAATCCTTCTTCACAACAGGCTTCCTCTTCTGTCCCGGTTTACCTCCTCCCATACCCATCTCCAATTTACTGAATAATGTCTTGCTGACACTACTCAATTCCGCAATAGCTCTGATCGCACCAGCCCCCAGCATAAAAGGTATAACACTCGCGAACCCCGCCTTGATAGGATTTCGTTTCACCCACTTCATCAATCTGCGAACCCAATATGTAATTTTATCCTTCATTCGCTGCATAAAGCCCGGACGTGGCTGAGGACGAGAGACATTGTAGGGAGAAGGAGGTCTGTTCGTGGGAGAGAAATATAGTGGTCGAGGAGGGGGTGTTCGTTTTCGCTGGCCGGAGCTGGGACGAGTAGGGCGTTCAGAGTTATCGTGGTAAAGAGGGGGAGAAACGCTGGCGGGTCGTCGATTGTAAATGGGGTCGGCGATTCTTTGATTTCGTCCTGAGACGTTGAGATCGTTCAGCTTTTGGGCATGTGGTGCGTAAAAGTGCTTTGGGGATTCGGTGTTGGAACGGTAGAGCTTTTGCTCTGGGCCATTACTGATTTGTGCTTGGTTTTGGTAGGGAGGACCGTATGGTTTTGCGTAGGGTTGTCTGGGAGAGCTGGGGGCGGAGACGGCGTGGAAGTAGGATTCTTGAGCTGGAATTCGGTTCAATGCTGGTGTTTGTTGGGGGGTGTCGTAGCTGCGGAAGTCTTGAGTTGTGCGGTAGTCGTGTTTGACGTCGTCTTTTGGAGAAGACGTGGGTGGTGGTGTTGGATATGCCATCGTGAATGGAAGGTGACGAGACGGTGTGGTGTACTCGAGTACTGTGTCGGGTAGCTCTGTTGACTTCGAAAGCTCAATTGATGCGATATGTGCAGTTTTATACAGGTCGGTAGAGTTGCAATAGTGATGTAGTATTGGAGCTATTCAAAGACCAATTGGGTGAGTATGAAGAGGAGTACAAGTAAAAGAGCAAAAGCTCAGAGGAACTCAACTATCCTCTGAGCTATTTTTCCCGGTGGTTGGTGTTTGGCGGTGAGAAGTCGGAGTTCCATCCTCTGCCGGGTTGACCCCTGCCAAGCGTCGATCATTCGCCACCGGCTTTTCTCTATTTTTCCAGAGCCGAAGTTGGAGTGAGTGAATAAATATAATTCCAGATCTATGTGGTTAGCTATTTAAACCTAAAGATACTGTATTTCAGGTACATTAAGGAAGGGGTGTGAATAGGCAATAATCATAAGAGAGAGAGTTGATAATATAATAAAATAGTAGATAATAAGATAAAGAAGATAAGAGGAAATTCCTAATAATAAGACGAGAAACATATAAGTGAGGGTATTATCTTGACCTATTTGAAAAAAAATCTTTTTATAATTATTCACTCTCGAGAGCTAACCGACAACCTCTATAAGCAAAAGCGAGCGATTAAGAATATTTTACTAAGAGTTTAGAATAATTTAATAAGAAAATCAGACTTATATTTCAAATAATAATCGTCGGAGTCTCTAACCTACTCTTCTATCTACTACCTTTCTATCTACGAGAGAGTCGGTCTTTTTAATTAGTAGTACTTTTTAATTAGTCGTACTAGATAATAGTAAATCTAGAGCTGAAACTAGACGTTAGTTTAAGATATTTTAGAAGTATTATAAACTTTAAGAACCTCTATCTATACTACTAGTAATAACTTAGTTAATTCTTAAGCTTTTTACTTAAAAACTTTAGTATTTTATAGCTCTTTATCTATATATTCTTTCTATAATCTACTATGTCTTTACTATATATACTATAGTATAAGCGTATACGAGGTATATATATATAAGCTATAGTATATACGTATACTATAATTCTTTAAAACTTTGAATTTATAAGCGTATATTATTCTAATAATTAAAGGCTATAGTATATACGTATATATATTCTTTGAAAAAAGTAAGACTATTTCTACATTTTTAAGACTTCTTTAGCTTCTTTCTTCTAGCTCTCTTTCTAGTCTCTTCTCTATCTCTCTTTTTAGTTACTTTTAAAGATCTTATAGCTATAATTACTCTAGCTACTTCTTCTTCTTCTTCTCTCTAGTGTAACGAAACTTAAATAAACTAAACAAAGATAACTAAGTCTCGAAGAGTTAGTATATAGATAAGAAGTATAGATACGCTGGGTTATTTACTTAGAAGTAAACTTGTTACTTATATTAAAGATGTTAAATAAGATAATAAGATTAATAACTAAGTTAAGTACCAAGCTCTTATCTAATAGTAGACGTGCTAGTTCTATATAGAACCCTTTGTACTATCTAGATCCCTATATAGGCCTAGATCCCTAGATCTCTTTAGATCCTCTATAGGATCTAATAGAATCTATTATATAACTTCTAATAGTTATCTAATAGTAAGATCCTA
>JAPZOX010001230.1:0-14667 GCA_037952655.1 Hymenoscyphus sp. LP001
CCCAGTATACAAGACTACTCCTACCTCAGTACTTCTTATGGAATCCGGCCTCCTTACCTCTGAGATTAGTCTTATAGGTAGAAGCAAAGCACTCGAAGCTAGGACTCGACGACTCGACCTAGCTCACCCACTGAAACGTTGTACTAACAACCCTTACTCTAAAGCTAGGCTTACTTATCGTGCTTACAAGGCTCTCCCTCTCTCTGAAGAGATCGACCCCCTCTAAGACCCACCGTGGAATAGAGGCTTTGACCGGCAAGCCCGCCTTCTAGAAATAGAGGGGCCTGACTCCGGAGGAACCAAGGACTCTTATAAAGCTAGATTCCTTGAATTCCTTGCTACTGTCTCTGATACAGACCTAGTTGTCTTCTCCGACGGCTCTCGCTTAGACGACAAGAGAACTGGCGGAGGTGTCTGTCTAACAAGAGGGGGAGCTATCCTCAACACCAAGGTTTACTCCTTCAGTATAGCACTTAAGATCTACGATACAGAGGCTAGAGCTGCTCTTTATAGACTAGAACTAGCTATCTCCTCTTCCTTCTGGCCCCTAGCTAGGAAGTGCTGGATCTGCCTTAACAACCTCGAAGCAACACTACAACTAACCTACCGGTCTTGCGGCACCTCGCAAGAGACCTTTAATAGAGTTAACGAGTTAGCTCTATTATACCCTGGGAAAGTTTGTACTAGGTGGTGCCCTAGTTATATAGGAATCAAAGGGAACGAGATAGCGGATAGAGCTACGGGGAGAGGCGCTCGGCTACTCTCGCTTAACTCTTTGTCTTCTTCTCCTCCTTCTTCTTCTCTACTCTGTACTGCTACGCTTAAGAGAGAGGTTAAAGAGTCAGGGACTCAGCTTGCAAAGAAGCTCTGGAACACCACAGCTCCTAGTCTATACAAAGACCTAGGGCTTGTTAACTGGTCCTTAAAGCCAAAGACACTTCACCTACCAAGAGAGGTCCTAGCTCGCCTAATCGCAGCTCGCTCTGGCCACGGAGACTTTAACCTATATCACCTTCGCTTCTTCTACCTCGACACACTACTTACCTCGGGTAAGTGTAAGTGTGGTAGAGGAAAAACTCAATTCCACCTTCTCTTTTGCCGGCTAGCAAATAGAGTAGCCCCGGAACTACTTACAAAGGCTAAGAGGAATCTACAACTTCTCTTTGGCCTACACTGCGAGGAACTCTTTTACAAGGTCTACTATAAGACAAAGTTTTATACTAAGATCTGCCCCTTACGATACTTTTAACTAATTAAGAACGAGAGCTGTTCTGGAAGTGGGGCTTCTCTTTAAACTATCTCTTGTAAATTAGCGTACTTTCTTTTACACCCCCTGTAGCCTAGGGCACCCCCCTAGCGTCATTTGCTCAACATTGGGACTTTCTAGGACCTAGCCCACGCGAGCTAGAATCCGCTTAACGTTAAATAGAAATAAATAAATAAATATATACTCCTTTATATATGGCGTATTTCCTAGCTACTGTCTTATTAGCCTTTGTCGGGTAATCTTTCAAGTCGTGCGCCTCTGCGTAGTAGCTATATACTGTGTTCGCTTTATACTAGGTTCTAATATAGCTATATCTTTAGTATTTATAGTATTGCTTTAGTCGGCACTGCCTGTTATATCTCTTGTATTGAAACACCTCGCCTTATTAAATAAGGCCTTTATTAATAATCTTATTCGCGTCTTCTAGGCTAGTAAACTCAACTATAATAGTTAAAGCTGTCTTTGTATATATAGCTCTAGATAGCTATCTAATATATTTAATATCCGCGTTTAGAATAAATAGTCGGTTGTTATATAGTAGCTCTGCTTTAATCTTATCGAACTTCTCTATGTCTAGCGTGCTTATTCTAATCCTATATATAAGAACCCTGTATATAGGTAGTTATATGTTTATACCTCTTCTAATTCGATTGATCTAGTCGTTTGCGAATTGCTTTAGTACGTCTGCTTCGTTTTTGTTTAATGTTTTAATACTAAGGTCTCCGCTCTTTAATTAGTTAGCTAATATAATATATATCTGTTTAATGTGTTGGTTTTTACTCTGTTTAATCGCTTAATCAACGTAGCTCTATAGGTTTCTAAGGTTTTTTATACAGAGACTTTCAATAGTAGATAGGTCTGTGATCTTTATAATAATCTTACGTTATACTTAGATAAATGAAGATATTTATATAGAGATTATAATTGGCTTATTTAGTAGGACGGTATTGCTACTTAATACCGACGTATATAAAGCCTTAGGGGATGGTGTAGTCTAGATAGCCTTTGTAATGTTATTTGTTGCTTTCGCTATATCGTTTGTCTCTTATATAAGTGTAGTGGTTGTTCTTCTCGATTCGGCGGCTTCTTTCACGGCTTAGTTGGTCTCCTAGCTAAGTATGACGGCTTGTTGGTATGTGACTGTGTTTTGTTGAACCCTTATTGCTGTAGATTGTACTGTTTCTGCTGTGGTTTCGAGGTTATTTTAGATAGATGTAATAGCTTGTATAATGGTTCTAACGTCTGGGGTACTTTGGAATTTGGCAATGAAGACGCTCATAGACGCGATTATGGTTCTGATTAAAGGCTTTGGCACCGCCTGGTCTTCATTAGACTCGATATGGGCAAGTGCTTTCCTAAGGTAATTGCTGAGGTGTGTAGCGTGCTCGCGGATGTCGTTGGGCTATGCTGCCGCTTAAGGCCACGGTGTTACTATGATGCCTATGTTACACTGGGCAATGTACACAGGCTCAGGCTTCTCAACTGACTAAAAAGGAGGGCTGCTATATGTGGTTTTCGTTGCTTAATTTCAAAAATTTCGTTCTCGCTGTTTGTGAAGTTTTTTGTGTTCAGTGAAGGATGAGAAAGTACGATGAAGTGAGGTTGAAGTCACGGGATCCGAAAACGACGAGTCTATTTTGGTCTTCCATTTCCCCAACCCCCGCCTTTCACTCCGCCATCTCCACAACCCCAATCGAAACAACGAAGAGCATCGCGATGTTTTCAAATCTAATCATTGCGGACTCTGCGAATCTGCAAGCCGATTCTATGTCGTCTGGAAAAGCCTCCTCCCCAACTGCACGATCGGATGAGCTGAAAACCACGCGCCTTGCCCCACAATCCGCAAGATCGATTGCTCACCCGGATGGTGCCCTCACGAGGTGTTTTCTTCCGAAACTCGAGAACCCCGATCATTGGAGGCTATTCATGCGGCTATCAGGGGTGGAAAGAGGGATGCAGCAATTGTAGGTCGCGAACCAGACAATTGTTGCAGAGACTGGTTCTCGGAAGTACCGAGAACCAATGTGCATTGAAGGTAGGTTTATCTTTCGCGCATTGCAAGAACAATGGAATGGTAAGAATTAGTGGTTCTGGTTCTCGGGCGTAATGAAATGCGTCTTGAACCTTTCATTTGTTTGTTGTTTTTGCTTTGTCGATGTTGGGCAAGTGGTTGTAAGCTGATAACAAGGTCACTTGGCTTTCACTGCAATGATATGCAGAGCTCAAAACTCCCCATTTAGCTTTGCATGTTTGAGGAAAGAATTACACAGAAATCTAGAACTTCTTGTTTGTGATTGAAAACGCTTC
The DNA here is from genome assembly GCA_037952655.1 of Hymenoscyphus sp. LP001. Lineage (NCBI taxonomy): Eukaryota > Fungi > Ascomycota > Leotiomycetes > Helotiales > Helotiaceae > Hymenoscyphus > Hymenoscyphus sp. LP001. The sequence continues at coordinate 3,575 of JAPZOX010001230.1, forward strand.
TCCTATTGACGCTTGAACCTTCTCTTTTTGTCCCCACTTGTTGTACATAGCACTTGCCGTTACCTTGATGGTGCCTAAGTCGCTATGAGGATAGTATTGCCGAAACTCCACATTCAAAATGCTTGTTCTGAGCTGAAAGGTACTCCAGTTTTCTGCAAATCAACGCATCAGGGTGCGGCTTTTGCATGCCAATTCCCTGTCGTACAAGATAAGGAAGCACAGCAGGTCATTCATTATCAAGGGTATCAATTGGCTATTCACACAGAGTGCTCTGGTATAAGCCCATTCACCCCCCCATTCCTCTGCGTCAGCCTCCTGGCTGGGCCTTAGGGCTAACCCTATTCCTCCTATTTAATCCCAGTGAACCCAAAGCCCTTTCTCTTCTCATCCCCTCTACCTTCTAACTTTCTTTACAACCACAACAACCTATCCGCCGATCATGGAGGACCTCAAGCAATTACGATCTGCAGGATCTTCAAGCGACCCGAGCTACGACGAGAAGAACGTTGGTCGTATGGTAGAGCGCTCTGCAGAGAGCTCCCCAATTGGCCTGCCTGAAGACCCAGATGCTCATTTGAGTGATGCTGAAAAGGCTGAAATCGTGAGTCTTCGATATTGAGTCATCAGCGCCTCCCTTCTAATTGTACCCTAGGACCGAAAGCTGCTATGGAAGCTCGACTTGCAATTGATCCCATGGGTAAGCAGTTCTCAACTCTCATTTGGATGGCGCTATCTAACTTCAACCTAGCTATGTGTCTTGTACCTTCTCTCCTTCTTGGACCGAACCAACATTGGAAATGCAAAGATTCAGGGATTGCAGAAGAGTCTTGGAAACCTGTCCACCGGTCGTTATAATGCGGCTCTAACCATCTTCTTCGTCTCTTACGCACTCTTCGAACCTCTTGCCAATATCCTTCTCAAGCGACTCCGGCCTTCGATTTTCATACCCATCATTATGTAGGAGAACACATTCCCAACACATCTTTCTATTCTAATGATATCATAGGATCCTCTGGGGCACTTGTATGTTTTCAATGGGCTTTGTTAAGAACTGGAATGGTTTGATGGCAGCTCGATTCTTTCTTGGACTGACAGAAGCTGGTTTATACCCCGGTGTAAACTACTTCTTGAGCTGCTGGTATAAGAGAAGAGAGTTTGGTATCAGAGCAGTAAGTCTCCGAGGATCGGAATCAAATTTTCATACTAATTCTTTCCAAGGCCATATTCTTCTCTGCAGCCGCAGTCTCAGGCTCATTTGGTGGTCTCCTTGCGGCTGCCATTAGCAAATTGAATGGCAAGGGTGGCTTAGAAGGATGGGCATGGATCTTTGTCATCGAGGGTTTGGCTACAGTCGCGATTGGATTCATTTCCTTCTGGTTGGTACACGATTTCCCAGATACTGCTACGTTCCTTTCGGAGCAGGATCGTGCTCGTGTAATTCGTCGCCTCAAGCTCGACAACCAGTCTAGCGCTGAACACGAGGAATTCAAGATGGCATATCTTTATGCTGCGTTGAAGGATTGGAAGATGTATGTGGGAATGGTTATGTGTAAGTAACGAGTTGCTCCCCGGCAGACAAAAGCAAAACTAACATCTTCTAGTCATGGGCTGTGCAATGCCACTCTACGCCTTCTCCCTGTTTCTTCCATCGATTATCAGCAACATGGGTTACAAGAATCCTACCACTGCTCAGCTTATGTCCGTCCCTCCATACGCATGCGCCGCTGTGCTTACTATCGCTGTTGGTTTCTACGCAGATCGAACTGGTCGTCGTGGTTTGTGCAATATTTGTGTGCCATTGATTGGAATTGTTGGATTTTCTATGCTCCTCAGTTCCCATAATGCGCACGTCAAGTACGCGGGTACCTTCTTGGGAGCCCTCGGGATTTATCCTTGTATTTCCAATACAGTTTCGTGGGTCAGCAACAACATTGAGGGGGTCTACAAGCGTGGTATTGTTTTGGGATTTGTGGTTGGAACTGGCAATTTGAATGGAGTTGTTAGTAGCAAGTAAGTGGCCCCTCGATATCAGCATTATTTTTAGGTTGCCACTCCGCGATACAAAGTGCAATGCTAACATATCCTAGCATCTTTTTCAAAACCCCACAATATGTAGTCGGTCACGCAGTGATCATTGCATACATGGCGATCTGTCTCGTCGGCTCAAGTCTGACAATGCATTTCTTCCTCAAGCGAGAGAATGCAGCTAGGCGTGCGGGCAAGAGAGACCACCTCGTAGAAGGAAAGACAGAGGCTGAGGCTGAAGCATTGGGTGACATGCGACCAAGCTTTATTTACACCACCTAATGCTGGGGTTGCATCCGGTCCGGTCTTTTGCTGGGTAGCGACATGCAGGAACAAAACCTCTCTTACCTTCTTCTCTGTAATGCTTTTTGGAGAGTTGGTTGATTAGCCCATTCATAGATCACTTTTTGTCTTTCTTCGGGTTCTTTTGTTTCGAAAGTTGGCGTGGCCTTACTGGCGTTTTTCGTTGGCGAGTTTTCTGTGTGTACTTCATAGATAGGTTGGGTGCATCGAAGGAAGAATAATGATAATGCAAGACTTTTAGACTATGGCTGACTGATCCAGCGTATTCTTGACCTCCTCTCTTTATTTTTGACCTAGACTTTGAACGCCACACCATGGCAGGTGACCACGACGAGAGCAATGGACTATACCCAGAGTACCTGAGTGTGGAACCATGTACTTGTCCTGTGTGGTATCCGGACCTCCAACGCTACATCAAATCACAGTGGAGTCGCTTTGCACTTCGGTGAGCACGCCACATCCGGAGTATGCGACCTTCCACGAGCCTCCCATTGTTTTCCCTCATGGTTCTTTGTGATTCGCAGAGCACCACGGGCTCCGAACGTCACTGATCTTTGAAGTCCAGTCACAACGTCATAATCGGCGAGAAAGGGGTTGTATTCCTCCGCTGTACATTGAGCCGATACTTGGAATGCAAGTCTCAGCTTCTCTGCAGCTAGCCTTGAGATACCCTTCAGTCTCAGGTGAAGGTATTAAGCATGGTTTGGGGGGCACAAACATGACGTTCGGATGTTGTGTCGAGTTGTCGAGTCTACGAGTCCTTCTAGCTCGGCGGCCTGCAGGTGGACGTGAGGCTGGTGTTGTACAAGAAATAAAGGGGCGCGATGCATCTTTGCCCCTTTCTTGCGCTTCTTCAGCCCGGAATCGAATTGTCGGAGCCTCGTTTTCTCAGCGGGCGTATGATGGCGTGCATGAGGATTTGAGGTGGAAAGTGGGAAGGTTTTTGATGGACGCCATGGGCGTGGTTTTTGGGGTGGAGGATCGTTTGTGTGCAACCACCCGTGTCGAGTGACCTGTATTTTTTTCTTTGGAAAACGTGGTTGGATTAAAGACAGACGATCAGCGACTCGAATGTCAGCACTACGCACTATTGCTGATATCTGCAAACAGGCTGCAGAAAGAACCAACGAAGCAGAAGCCTCGCTGCGTGTGGTAATTTCCTTCACGATATGTTTTCCTGCTTGGGGCTTGCCAACGAAAAGAAACCTTTTCCTTCGTCGATTGCCTGTTCGTCGCATTTTCTATTGCTGTATTGTTTAATTCCCCGCCTCTTGGTACCCAGAACCATTCCCGTCATCCGTGGCGGTTTGTTCATTGGACGACCTATGCAAAGTAACCATGCGGATGCTGCCTGTCAATTTGTGTATATTTTGCTCTGGTGTACCTTGGAAAAGTTGTGTTCATGTTACTTCGCTTCTCCGAAAAGTCGTACCGATCAACCATCACTTGTCCACACACCGCACGATTTTTCCTTTTTCCCCCTCTCTTTTCCCCTCAAGTCTCCAGATTTAAATTTAGACTTCTCACGACGATCAACTCAAATTCTGTGCCTGAGCCGCACTTTGAGCCTCGACTGCAGAATCTGGGGGCCGGATTCAACCTTGATGGTTATGGTGGAGGTTTGAGGGTCTCACGCGAAAATCCCACAGCCTTAATCTTCGATCTCAGCCATCGACCTTGATTCCGATATTTGAAAATTTGAAGTCAAACACTTCTTCCCCAGGAACCCCATCAAATGATGAGGTATCTCCCCACAAGTGCACCTCGTTTCAACAGAAGCCAGGACAGGTTCCACGACAGTATCAACTCGCCTCTTTCATCATGGCGTTTACTCCACAGCAGATTTCGACGCTCATCGTTATTGAGCGAGTTACGGCTAGTATCTCGGTTACTGCCACACTTTTACTCTTTGCCGCGTTTATTTTGATTAAGGAGTTGAGGACTCTATCGAATACACTTATTTTCTATGCTTCTTTTGCGAATATCTTTGCGAATGTTGCGGCTCTTATCGGTGGATCTGCGTTGTCAAATGAAACTGGAGCGTTGTGTCAATTTCAAGGATTTTTGCTACAGATGTGAGTCTGGTTTTTTCTGGTTCCGAAAATGAGAAAGTGGAATGCTGAAACTGGGCTGATATGAAATAGGTTCATGCAGTCAGATCCCATGTGGAGTTGTGCTATGGCTGTGAATGTCTACCTTGTATTTTTCCATCGCTACGATGCACATCGATTGAAGAGGTTGTACTGGCTTTATGGGATTATTTGCTATGGCCTTCCTTTCATCCCGGCGATTTTTTGTTTGTTTTATCAGACGAAGGAGAAGGGGAAGATGTATGGGAATGCTACTGTGAGTTTTGCAATTTCCTCGGCTCTTGGAGTTGGAAGCTAATTTGTGTAAATAGCTTTGGTGTTGGATCGACAACGACTGGGCCCCAATAAGAATCTACTCGTACTATGCGCCCGTCTGGCTTGCTATTCTTCTCTCCCTCCTCATTTACCTCCGCGTGGGGGTCGAAATATTCAAGAAACGCTCGGAGCTTCGAGCTGCCATGGAGAGCAACTCGAAAACCGCGAATTACAACTCGAATCCTGCTAGTCCAACACTTCCCATTCCCGCCTTCTCGGGAACTCGAACTATGGAGGTGGAAGTCACTAGTGATCGAAAACAATCGTTGATCCCCTTCACAGCTTCTTTGACTTCAACATACCCAAACTCGAAAATGGAAGGGATGAAGGGGGTGGGAGAGCAGAAAGAAGCATACACAATAACAATATCCGCCTCGCATCTTCCCTCATCCTTACCCTCTCTCCCATCACCCACCACGCCTTCATTTGCGCCCACCTCTCCATCTTACCAAACCACAACTCATCCTCCGAAACGTCCAGGAATCGATAAAATCAAATACGCGTACACCCGCACTGCTCTCCTTTTCGCTATCTCCATCCTCATCACCTGGGTCCCAGCATCCGTCAATCGAGTTTATGGGTTGAGATACCCCGAGAGCCCGAGCTATACGTTGAATATTGGGAGTGCGGTTGTGTTGCCTTTGCAAGGTTTTTGGAATAGCGTTGTGTTTTTTGGTAGCAGTGCGGGGATTTTGAAGCGGTGGTGGAGGAGGAAGCAAGAATCTCGTATAGGGGAAAGAGGGGACAGGACGGGGAATGGGTTCGTTAACTTGGAGACAAAAAGAGAAGTTGGCAGGGGAAATGTGGAGCTGCGGGATGGTGGTGATTTCAAGAGGGGTGGGAGGTTTAGATAAAGTGCTTCAGGAAATGGCTGTGGATTGAAACTTATTTTGAAGGGTGTTTGGTTGGTGGAAAGTTATAATTCTTAGCATAATTAGAAACTTAAAAGAAGGGGAGTCGCGTTGCAAATAGAGCCGTGTCTGTGGCTCACGAAGTCCTGATGGGAAAAGAACAGGGTCAAATTTGCGTTACATCAAGCACCAGCGAGTTTTGCGGTGAATATCAGGCTCCACTCCCCTTATTCTCTGACAAGCTTAGACTCCTTGCATGAATTTAGTATAAATCTCGACGACATTTGCTCGATAATATTATTCGAGACAATAAAGTACAAAATAAATATCCGAGAAGCTTCTAGGTAGTGAAGAAGGAAATAGTGGAAAGAGTGCCAAATTCATCTTATCTTATTCAGATATATTCCTCGCAAACATCTGCTCCGTAATTGTCTCACTATGACTTGTTAATTCTACGTTGAATAAGCTGTCAACTTACGAGAAAGCCGAGCTTCTCATCGTGGGGGCCAAAAATATGGCAAGTGAGCTGGTAGATTATGAGTAACGTGCTCTGTAAAATCTGGGGGCCAAAATCCCCACTATTGGAGAATCGAAAAATCTTTGAAGGAAACCAATCTTTTAATATGACACCAAGAACATTCGGCAGCACATTTGAATTCATAGGTGGGGAATTTCTACATTTTCTCGTCATATAAAGCGTTAAGATCTCAGCTGTTAAGATTTTGTTCTCGGCTAATTCTAATGCGAGGAGGATAGGGTATCGCTGAAGTTGAAGTTGAAGTTGAAGTTCTAATCAAAGGGAAGATATAGTATTGTCTTTCCGGATAACAACGAGTTATTTGATGTTAGTATATTAAGATTCTATAGCCAAAGCTACAAATAATCCTCAAATCAACACCAACCAACCCTCATACAGCTGCCCATTAGCAACCCCAGAAACTGCTTCATTATCCATCCACCCACTCACGAAAGCCTCACCAACGAACAATCTAGTTTGACGTGACAATCCAAAGTTCTGGGGTGATCGTGCTCTCGGAGTTGTACTGTTGGAAAAGGCTTCTCTCGACTCGTCTCTGCTCTTCCTACCCATGATCCCGCCAAACTTTCCGCTATCCCCACTTACACGTCTCCCTACTGATCCGTAGATGCTTCCTTTCTTTGGACTGTCAACGTAAACGTCATCGCTGAAGCCAATTGTAGTTTCTCCGCTGATTGGTCTCGATCTTGTTCCACCCTTCTTTGGACTACCGTTCTCCGCCACCAAGGTATCGTTGGTATCCCTGCTCCCCAGTCGCCCCATTCTGAAGATTCCACCTTTCTTGGGACTGCCACTCAAGGTATCACCAGTATCTCTACCTCGTTGTCTCGTACCAATTGTCATAAAGCCACCTTTCTTTGGACTTCCACCTTCACTGGGTTCTCTACTTCGCCCCATCCCGAAAATACCACCCTTTTTTGGGCTGCCAGCTTTGTGGCCTTTTTCTGGCACAACATTCAACGTACCCTTCTTGTGCTGAATCTCCGCATCGACAGTCTCGTCCCCATGTCTAACGACATACAAACATCTTCCACCATACAATACCCAAATCTCATCGCCGACTCTGATTTTCGGACTACCAACACCAATTCTTCCATCCTTTGTAACGAAAAAGGTGCGATTCAAATTGACCTCATTACCAAAACGAGCAATGATACTGTCGTCCGTCAAACTCTTCTCTCGCTTCAAGGTAGGATGCTCATCATCCCACTCGAGCCACATCTTGAACTCCTCCTCAAAAGTCTTCTTGCTACTACTGTCCGAGTCACCTGTTGCAGATCTCTTTGGTTGGTGAGCGAGATACTCAGCAGAAGACATAGAACCAGCTAGTGTACCGAGCCATTCCTGCATTACCAATCCTTCGGTTCCCGCGACTTTTCGAAGTGTCTCCATACTAGAGGTCGAGTCCTTGGGCGAGAGTTGAGTTAGAGATCCTGCAGTGATTACTTCTGCGAAATCTGCTTCAAGTGTTCCAGGTCCGTGATACTGTTTTGTTCGCTTCCTAAGGTCAAATGCAAAGTGTTCTTGAACTTGCTTTAACAATTTCTTGACACAACCCTTAGAATTTCGTTGGATGATAGAATAAGGTTGTAAGACATGATCAAAAATTGAGTCCACAACACCAATCTTAACACCTTTCACCTCTAGAATCCTATTTCCAAAATCGTTTTTCGGCGGTAAATAGCCAACGTGCAAGTCCCCGGCTGGTCGCCAAAGAAATTTCGGATCCATAGCCCAGATACCCGGTGGATGACGATACGACTCATCAACCAAATCCCATCGCGGTACCCAGCTAGGGAAAATTTTGGCATTGACTTCCTTCTCCTTGTCCCCCAAGAGTCCATGTCTCTCTGGTGGTCTCAAAATATCCAATACTCCCTCTCCATATTTCTGTCCGCCGACCGGTTCCTCTCCAAGTGGATGGTAAGTCCGCTCTCTTGCCAACCCAACAAAATGCCTAACAACATTTCCGTAAACCTCCCAAACTTCCTTGCTGTAATCCGGTCTTAACAAAGATCTCGCGTCAAAATCACGATCCTGTTCTACAGATGGTAAACCAATGACCGCATAAATTTTATCCCGTGGGTTGGTGGCCTGGAACATACTTGTTGCTTCGATTTGAGGGAGGAGATGGTTTTTGAATCGCATGTTGTAGATTCTGATGACGTGATCGATGCGTTCTGCTTCAGGTGGTGCGAGATTGTAGTGATTCTTTCGGACGTAAAGGGCACAGAGGAAGAGGTCGAAGGAGGGGAGCATATTTTGACCCACTAAAATTTTGATATCCTTCGCTTGGGCGAATTCTTGAATGATCCATACACGGGTGAACCACGTGGACATCAATATGGTTTGAATGAATTGCCAATTGGTAGAGTTCTCCATCCATTTTCGAAATTCAAAAGTGGTCTTATTGTCAGGTTGCTTTAAGATGGCTGAAATTTGGTGTAGAGATGGAGTCGAAGTTTGGGATCCATTGCGAAGGAATTTAGCGAGGGCGGAAATTTGCTCGCCTGCTGCGGCGAAGAGTTTGTCGTTGTTTTCTACTTCTCCAAGCCAAATCAGGACGCATGTTGCTTTTGAGTAGATGTCTTTCATCTTCATGACTTGAGCCGAGCGTTCCGTGTCGTTGTCTTGATTGATACATACTGCATCGACCCATAGTGTTCGTGCTCTACCTTTTGCAGGTCGACGGATTTGGAGGAGAGCTAGGGCTAGGTTTGGCGTGATGTGGATGGAGATTCCACTTGGGAAGACCATACTCTTATTGCAGGTGATTCGTACCAAAGGCTCTCTCTTTCCCCAGACGTAGGAGAGTGCTTCGAAAGGAGGCGGATGAGTCAGGCTGACGACTGTGGACGATCTCAGAGTCAGCATTGCCATTTCTAGAAGTATGTCTGAGGAAACGAGGATGAAAGAAGGTTGTGTGAGGAGGAAATGAGATGTCTGAGGAGGAAATAGTGTCTTAATCTACCTAGAACAACCTGAAAGGGGGAAAAATAACTCGGAGAATACCTACCTTCGGTATGAAGGACAATTGGCGCATCCAGTTTATCTGCAGGCTCCAGTTTGACTAGTCGAATGCAGTTTGGTGGTAATGCATGGTAGAGTCGCTTAGCTTGAGCCACATTCCAGCTTGCGATTCGAGGTGCCGGCTCTGAAGATGGAGATGGTGGATTTGGGTGTGTAAATTCAAAGCCATTGCGGAAACGATGAATGAGTTCCTTGAGCTCCATGACTTAAAGGAGTAGAGCCAAAGAGGAGGAATTGCGGAAATCGATGCTGTGTGTCAGTCTAGAAATCAGTTCCAAAATGGACTTGCAAATTTAGTTGTGGAAGGAAGTTGGAGAAAGCAAGTTACACTTCGTTGCATCTCAAGATGTAAAATACTCATCTACGGTGATTCAGAGCAGTAATAGCTGCAAATCACCAAGGAGTCCGTGAATGGGAATTCGTCCGCGTCCCAAAAGGTATATATGGTTCAGGCAATGAGAGTGGAGAAAAACAGTGCGATTCACGAACTCTCTGCGAACACATGGTGAATTTGCTCCAAAGGGGAATAGTAAAGGAACTGTCTTACCAAACACATATACTTCCCACGCTATATCGTTAAACGGATCTCGGGAATGAAGTAATCGACTTCCGCCCACCTGAATGGGAAACCTTCTCGACCAAGAGCTTGAAAGATAATTTTATTCTCGAAGAGATGGCTATAAGAGAAGTGGACACCGCTTCATAAACACTTTTTTTGGTGAAAAATGATGTTACCCAATAGTTTGGCATCAAGATAAATATTAACCGAAGAGGATTTAGAAGACTTGGTAACTCTAAATACCCTCGAATAATACAACTAGTGTAACTAGAGTAATAAGAGACGGAGTATAAGAGCTCTTACTATATTTTAGTCTTTTACTTCAACTATATCTATTAAATGATATCAGGCTAGGGTATCTAGAAAAATCAAATTAAGAGTATAAATAGTAAAAACTTCTCTTATCTTATAGACTAACCTTGTTTTAATTGATATAATAGAGATAGAAGAGAAAGAAGAAGAAGAGTCTATAGAGTTAATAGCTTTCCAAGTCTTATTAGACACTAGAGTATTAAGCTCTTCTTATATAGACTTAATCTAATAGTTCTTATAAGAGTTATTAGAACTAATAGCATAGGTTTTAGATTCTAAAATAAAACTTATAAGCTTCTTAATAGGAACTTTATTTACAGTTATAAACTTATTATCTTCTTTATTATTCTCTATAAGGTTTTTACTCTCTAATTTAGAGACTAAAAGAGTAGAAATAGTATATTTATAGAAAAAAGCTATATTAGCTTTCTTATTATACCTTTTTTTATAATTATAACTAATAGACTTTTAAAGTCTTAGAATAATTCTCTATAATATAAGAGTATATAATTAGATTATCTATAAAAAGAGAAGAGTTCTCTAAGTAAAGAGATAATTTAACTTAATCTATAGTATAGACTTAGCTCTAATCTCTAAAGAATAGCTAAAACTATTTACTAAATCTAAATCTTTATAAAAGTTTACTTTTTAGAAGCTTTTTTAATAGTTTTAAACTTTCTTCTAATAGACTTTTTAGTACTAGATTTAGTATTAGCTTTATATTATTCTAAAGAAGATATATTAAGTAAAAAGAAGAATAAAAGAATATAAAAGTAGTAGTAGAAGTAATAGAAGTAATAAGAGTAAATAAGAAAGAATTAGCTTATATATTTTAAAACTTATACTAAATTTATTATTTTTTAAATAAAACTAAAATTATTAATAAATTATTATTAAATTTCTATAATATTATCTATTTTAATAAAATTTAAAAAATAGAATAATAATTTAATTATTTAGTTATATTAAAGCTAGAAAGATAAGATTAAAACTATATTATACTAAATAATATAATATATATTTATTTATTTATTTATTTATTTCTATTTAACGTCAGGCGGAGTCTAGAT
>JAPZOX010001231.1:0-14661 GCA_037952655.1 Hymenoscyphus sp. LP001
CCGGCGTACTTTCCCACGATCGGATCACCACCCCTCCTTTGGAGTCATTCTACACAAGCTGGACAGTACTGCAGATTTTATGCGCATTGTCTAAATTTTCTTTTCATCACCCCCCCCCCCCTTCCTTCCGGTCGCTTCCTGATCCTAGCTATTCGCAATCGATCTCTTCTTTTGTTCTGTTGCCTAGTTCCTTTAGCCTGTACTTGCATAAAATTTCGTCGCTTAGTTCCGTTTATCCATGAAGATTGCGGTCAATCATTCCTTTTGTTCTCGCTCCAAGTATCTGCGCCCTGCATTGGCGGCGGCCCTACTATCCCAAAATGCTTCCCTTCTTGGCACCATGGACTCCAGCACTTCAATCGCTTCCGCCTTCAAGTGCTGCACGGGGCATAATAGCCAAACGCTGACTAAACATGGGATAACACCAAGGTCGAAAACGAATCCTTTTAGAAAATTCGCATGCGATACCAGTTTGTGGGAGAGCGAGAGAATTGCGTGGACAGTCGGATATCTATCTTCGTCCTCGTCATGCCCGTATGATGGCTTGGGGTCCCCCGTCTCGTTGGTTGAGAATCGTCCACTGGCGAGCAAATCTGCTGCAAGTGCTTGGATATGGAGAATGACTGCCGACACGAAAAGACTTTCTCCAGGCGGACTCATGGCGTGATTCAAAATGGGCGAGAAAGCATCGTGCCAATGCGCAAGCTCGAAGGTAAAATTTGAGGAATTGTCTAGCACACCCGAAGCTTCGTACCATTGTTTGAGTTTGAGAGGGAACATTTCTTCATCCGGGCTCCCATCTAAATTCCAGGTCCCAGCCAGAGAGTCTGGTGGCTGGGCGACGTTCGTGATTCGCCATGCTATGTCCTCGAAGTAAACTCTTGCCTCAGCAATGGTTGCGAACCCTCGTGGGATTTCGAGGTGCTCTTGTCCGAATAGGAGGTTGAATATTCGATTGTTTCCTGTTTGACCTTCCGTTCTCATACTCATAAGTGTGAGTGATGGTCTATCTAGTCGCATAAAGGCTGTGAGCAAGTCCTCGTCGATTGCGGCTCTGCCTCGAATCCCCAAGGCGGTGGTGCGTGGAAAATAGAATGATTGAGGACCATCAGAGACTCGCTTGACGAGCATCTCTATGGTGCTATGAATATGCGTGGTTGCGCGTCCGAAATCACCTGAAAGACTTTCAAAACAGAAGATTAGCAGAGAGCTGATTAGAGCAACTCGCACGGAGTCTTCCCCCCTGTTTACCATCTCCCTGATTCCGGCCAAAGCTTCCCCATACTTGTTCAAGGCGTAATCTCGAATGTCTGCAGCAGACTTCTTCATTGCTACACTCAAGGCTGCTGTGGCGATCACCAGTTGACGAACTGCGGGAATGTCGCATGCCTCGAGCACGAGTACATTCCACAGGCTAGCCTCAAATCCACTTGAAAGCTCAATCGACGTCTCGTCGCGGAAATAACAGAAGTACTGGTACTCCTTCTCGTCTTGAAATACAACCCCCGTGGGCATATTGGGTAGACGATTCGGAGTTGATGGCAGTGGCAATGGTGATTGCATCGGCGACGGAACTGGAGATGGTGATCTTGATGGTGCCATTGCTTTAGACAATATTCTTCTTGGAACAGGAAGACTGGTTACTTTCGGCGGAGGTGTCTCTTCTTTTGGTGGATAACCTCCACATTTTCTTCCAAAATTCACGCAACGCAAACAGCTTGGCTTCGTCTCATCGCATTTCACACGACGCCCCCTACAAAAAGGAATTAGCAGATGTTGATCGATAACTCTATTTTGCTTGCTGGAACCAAAAGATTACCAAAAGGCAATTGAATGGAAACGATTGTCTCGTATGGTCATTAAAGAGCCTAAAGGCGGGAAAAGTATACGTACTTGCAAGTTATACATCCCGTTTTCACTTTTGGCTTGCTGGCCCTTGGCTTTTTGGCGTTTGACGACTCACCCGAGGACATAGGTTCGTTCATGTTGTCTCGACTCTTCTTTTTAACTGCAAAGCGAGCGCTGAAGCAATTGACTGTGTGTGGGTATCTTGGAATAGGGATTTGGCTCTGAACGACCGGTATGTACGAATGAAATGATTCTGTCATTGAATATGGTTGCTGAACCCACTCTATATCTATTATACACATATGAACATAAGGGATGAGAACGATAATGGTGCAGTACCAGATGTGAGGCTTGAACTGGTTCGTATACGCTAACCAATGAGAGCAGGGACCTTCCCAGATCGAATTGTCAAGGGTGCTTGATCTTCGCCACATACCTGCGCCTGATGTAAGATGTTACAAAAATAACGTGAGAGGAACCCTTTAGCCCATACTGAACATCATTTAGTGCAAATAATTATCAACCACTAGTCGGGTGTCAGGTATGTGGGACTTTCTCTACGTAAATTTTTTTTTTGTAAATGCTTAAATCTCTTGCACTCTAGTCTATTCAATCTGACATGATTGGGGCATTGCCCACAAGTCTCGCGTCTTCCGATCTTCGCCTTGCATCCTTACCCAGTTCTTACTTAGTGTGGTGGATGCTGGTTAGGCTTCCCTCCTTCAGAAAGTGTCAGAATCCGCCTCGTGGGAGTAGTTGACCACCGGGCCTGACTCCATTTTGGACTAGTTTAGGGCTGCATATTGCGGCACGATCGACTTGTTTAGTGCGGAGGTTAATTTACATACAACATACCTTATCTTCTTGGAGGGTATTCCCGCGCGGCTCAGCTGCATGGATACGATGGGCTGGGACCAAGAACGTGGCAGGAGACTGCATCCGGAGAATGATCTTGGAAAGTTCTCGATGTCTAATATCCCCGGGAGGGAGAAGTGCTGGGTCCTCGGTAGTCCAACAATGGTAATTTCTATTGTGGATCTTGAGTCTGATGGGATTGTATCGGCATGGCGTTCACTGTCCCTAGTAGCATTTGGCAACGAGAGAATGGTACCCGGATTTCAGCCCCATATCTTCGACTTATATTTCTCAAGTCATCTTCTCACGATGAAGCAATCTGAAGTCATCAATCGATCTCAGCTCGTTCTTTTAACGTAAGTCTCGTTTCAGATCGCTTAACAGGGCGTGGAGAAGTTCCCATCGCCTCGCCCATGAAGTATGGAAAATTGTGGGAGCCTATGATTGTGCAACTACAGCAGAACTTGTACCCAGCTTTCATTTCCTTTACCATGGCGTGTTTCGCTCAATAATAATGTTTGGGTAATTCACGAGCCCTAACCAATTGGCCGGTTTCCGAACGATCGTTTCTTACAAGATCATCTCGGACCTGGTATGCCCACCGCGCAATATATGCATGGGATACTGACAGCCAATGATCTTTCCGTATTCAAATGGTTTCTCTTCCCTCAATTAGTGCATTGTATTGGCAGATGAGAACGCTGGCGGTCATGGGTTGAGTGGTAGTCGGCTCGCTACCAGACTTGATTTGATGGCGATTTAGGAACATTTCCGCGAGCGTTGACCTGGGTCTCTACCAACTCCACAAAGGGATTATCATTTCCATAGGAATGTGTTTCATCGGTGATTGTGGCTTAACGTGTCTCTTAGCCTCCGCTGGCAGATTGAAAGCTTGTTTCTGGCGGAAGTACCAAGGGATCGTATCCATATCGGATGTTTTTCCATTTATTTCCTTTTCTGGTCGAATACGGATTTCATTCCTTCTGCCCGAAGTAAACGCGCAAGCCTTCCACTATTTGGCGAATTATTAACCCCATTTGGCTTAGTATCCGCTTCAAAAATACGGGTTAGTGGGGTTATTTGTGATTCCATAGGGCTAGGCGCTAGGGCTGAGATACCCAACGACTTCTTGGGCTAGGGAGCAAAAATCCCTTCTGTCGGTCATAGGATGTAAGGATAACTTTACTCCGTCACCTCCTGGGGCTGAACCCTTACAATTTCTGTACATCCGTAACCTAGGGTTATTGTGCATTGCCAAGAATGTGTCCCGATTGGGTAACCTGATAGCCGTTTGGCCCCCAACTACGGACGGTGCTTAACGGCCAATTTTATGGCCGTCCTTCCGTACGGATGATGAATTATTCTTGACCTCCGCGATTCCTAGAGGAAGTTCTCCCAAAAAGATGACGTTCCTGTATGGATTCGCGTTTGGGATTTTGCGAATCTTATCTCTACAATTCCTCCTCGTTTTCTCTGCATTCGTTTCTTTCTGCGGTCGTGATTGCTAAGCTATCTTTTTCAGATCGTTCAGAAATATGGCACTTCTTCAAGATTCAACTCGAACAACGAATTTATAATTGCTTGGAGTCACTCCAAGAGTCACAATGGCCCTATCAAGCTGTGGGCTATACGAGCCACAAATTTATATACTCAACTACACGATATAAGCATTGAAAGAGTTGAAATACAATCCTCCTCATTGAACAAAACACGCTATTTCTTTCTTCCTCCTCATTATACCAAACCAGTATGCGTAGAATATGGACAGTGCTAGTTGTTGTAGCGCAAATCATCTTGCTGTACTTTGTAGTCGTATTCAGTAGGTGAGAATTAAGTTGTTCGAGGAACGCTGCAGAGCGTTCATTAGTCGGACTTTCCATCATTCTCAAATTTGAGTTCAATCTCTCGGAAATAGCTTCTCCAGGTCTCCTCATTTTATCAATCCTTCGTGCCTGCGGAGAGGATCGTAGATGACTTCAGTTAAACAAGGATAACAACCCCGCATCTAGCATTTTCCCCGACTTTGGAATCTCGGAAATTTCTCATCGTGAACTCTTTTTGTAACTTTATCGTACATCACCATTCTGGAAGGCCATAATCTTGATAACATCTTGATGATCTTGATGCTCCTAAGAATGTTGCTTTCTTAGCCCACACTCCCGGTGGACAAAAACAGGGGCAGCACAATTTAGGACCCCGCCAAATGGCAACGCGATAACTTAACAAACACTGATCGTAAAAATATAAAGTAGATATGAATAGATGCGCAAGAGGTTGGTTTACCTGATCGTCAAACGCTGACAGTTTTTATTTGATATACGTTGTGTTATGTGGGTAAGTCTTGAAGTGCCACTTATTTTGTCCACCTGGAGCCCACAATGATTCCGATTGGCTCCGGGTACGAGAAACCCACAATGATTGGTTTCATAAGCACCCATAAGCTTCCAACAATTTCAAGCTCCGAGTGTATCCCACACCTGCACAACATCAATGAACCTCCTGTTCGTACGTACGCTGTGCTGTTAACTCTTATGCTCCTGTGATGGTCGAGTATTCAATTGGCTCGCTGTCAAACGACAAGATGGTTTCTCAACCACGGCGCAAGAAGGTTTATCCCGAAATCCAGAACCGTAAGAGGCAGAGCAAACCCAAAGTCAGGACAGGTTGCAAAACTTGCAAGTATGTCAAATCATTTATTTCTGATCATCCACACACCCGGTTACTATTTACTAATCCTGAGCATAGAACACGACGCATAAAATGCGACGAGACCAAACCGGAGTGTGTTCGTTGTCTTCGATTCGGTACTCGGTGTGATTTCAAGTCTAGCGAGCGAGCCTCAGCAAGACCTGTTCAGCCAAATGGGCGTCTGCTTCAACCAAAAAAGCATGCTTCTTCAGATGTCGTCATCACAGCAACATTGCCATTTACCATACTATTTCATGATGAAACAGAATATCAATACTTTCGTTACTTTCGTGACGAGACGGGGAAAGACTTGGCCGGCTACTTCGGGGAATCACTCTGGCGATATACCATTCCCCAGGCTTGCCAAAATGATGTGGAACTTCGAAACCTTATGGTGTCACTTGCAGCATTGAGTCGCGCGCAAGATTCAATTCAAGATGCTGCTTCCCATCGGCTGTACGCTTTAAGCCGCTACGATCATTCCATAAAAAAGATCAACTCTGCCATAAACTCAAAACCAGAACGTGAAGCAACCAGGATAGCATTAATATCAGCACTTTTGGTGTTTTGCTTTGAAAGTCTACTTGGCGAACATACGACTTCTATCAGAAACATGCAAGCAGCACTAAAACTACTACGAACCCACATTTCTCACTTAAAACCACGATACTCCGAGACCCAACCAGTCTCTCAGGTACCCGACATGGACTACGGGCTCCTTGCTGCATTCGTCCGCATGGACAACACAATCCGAGGCCGTCCAGCTTCCAAAAGGATCGATAGAGCCAGCATTCTTGAAGTCCAATCTTTGACTCCGAGTATCACAATACCCTCTACTTTCAGTAGTATGCTGGAGGCAAAAAATCACCTGGTAGAATTTCACTCTATTGCTATGTCACAGCTCAAAGCTACCGGGGCAAAAATTGCCGAGAATGAGAAAATACGATCTTCTTTGATGTTGCAACTCAAAAGGTGGCAGTGCGCGTTCGTACCTCTTCTGTGGTCATC
This sequence comes from Hymenoscyphus sp. LP001, assembly GCA_037952655.1. Lineage (NCBI taxonomy): Eukaryota > Fungi > Ascomycota > Leotiomycetes > Helotiales > Helotiaceae > Hymenoscyphus > Hymenoscyphus sp. LP001. Next base: position 6,400 of record JAPZOX010001231.1, read on the forward strand.
AGAAGAAGCAAGTAAACATAAAATTGATGCGAGCGGGCTTTCAGGGGGCGCAGCTATCCTCTGTGCTTTCGCGAAGGTAATTGAGATGGGCATCCAAAAAGACTCGGTGATATTCGGCGCGCCTCGGGATGTATACTCAGAGGGAGCTATGGAAGTCGTATTGTGGTCGGAGAGAGCGGTTGCTCATCCAGGGTTCAAACGCCAATTTGTCTGGGATTGTGGTATCATTCCTCCATTATTCGTCGTCATAAAAGGATGTCGGAACAGGCGAGTTAGAGAAAAGGCAGTTGAGGTTCTCAAATCAGCAATTCCGAGAAGAGAACTGGTATGGGATGCTGCTGAAGTGGCGAAGCTGGGGGAGAAACTATTAGCCGAGGACGATGCAGGGTATGGTAATGATGCTTGTTGAGCAGCGATGGGATCTTTTGCGCTTGGTATCTTGGCCCGATTGGCGCCGCGGCAATTACTACAGTACATGGTTGACAGTTTTTTGGATTTTGTCGTTTCATAATTTCCTCCCCGCTAGTGGAATTTTGAATCCAAGACCTTAACCTCGTGCTCGAGGCTGAATAGGGAGGCACTTGCTCATAGCCTCTCAGAGAATCCACATGGGGTCTCACCTGAGCGTATCTTGCGATCATGCTCGTGTTTAATTTTCATTGGGGGGCACTGTTTATGGAACGTTTCAGCAAAGGCGGTCGTAATCCTACAGCGGACATGTTCAACACCACCAAAAAAAAACTACGGTCATCTCGATTAGAACTCTGGCTTTGAATACCTTTTTACGGCTGGATTTGCATACTGTTCAATTTTACGCCACAATCCCAGAATCATATTTCGGTGCCTAACTACCTTTTCACTGCCTACCTCCATCTTTCAGTCGCTTCTTGCCCTTTTAGTATCAATGTATATTATCACATATAAATGAAATACCCCATATTTCACAACGTTACACGGAGCTAGTGAGGCGACCACAAAACTTCCGAGGAAACAAGAAACGTAAAGGGACAGGAACAGCATGCCTGAAAAGAACTGTCGCTAGGTACGGAGTAGATAACAAATTACTCGGAACGGGAACGGGATATGAAATCCTTGTTCACTCCTCCTGGATGATTGTGGCTGGCCCCTCGCTTAACCTTCCATGTGGCGCTTCCCCAGCCTCACTCTCCGCACCGCCTCATATTTCACGCCACACTTTTGCGACTCGTTCCTTTCTTCGACCTCTCTTTTTCTTCAGCTCCATTCCTTGATTTTCTTAGCTTCGTTTCATCGCATAAATCAATATGGCGTCTCCGGCGACTCGAATACTTCATTTGTTCTAGCATCCCTCATTCCTGTTTTCGCATTTTCAAACATTAGATCTCGTTGGCTGAGGAATGAATACTTATCCTTCCCCGGGCTGAGGGGTAGTTTGCATGACAGTATTCTAAGCTGACATATGTGGCTAGGTACTTTTTATCCTCAAACTCGATACTTGGGGCAATAATTGACAATTCGGAATAGACGTCCGAGGTTTTCCAAGCGTGGGGTGAGAACGGGTATCCGGAAGAGATTTTCGAGAAAGTCGAAACGGATACCAAGGCGGTTCGGGGCTATTCATTCAATTGCCACACTTGTGTGACTCTGGTTTTATGTCAAGATTCCTTTAGCGCGGTAGGTGGCTGGGTTTTTTTCCCTCGGAGATGGCAAATTAAGATGCTTATTTCCGGGCGAAGAAAAGAAACCCTACGAGTATATACCTCCTCTTGAAATTTTGGGGGTGTTCGTCGGTTATCCTCGTTTCAAAGAGCTGAGCGGGATCTTTTTACTTCGCCTGATTCCTCTCATTCTTTCAACCGAAGCGGCCGACTAAGGAATAATCCGGTCTGCCATCGCGTATTTTCCAAAACATCAACGAGGGCTTTTCTTAGGCATCTATTGAGTTTACATCAAAACAGCCTTGGCTTATACGATGTTGTATTACAGCTGACACCATACCATGATAATCACAAAGTTCGCTCCAGAAGTCTGCCAATTTTCAAAGGGGTATCTTCACTCTCGGAGTCCATACGAGTGTAACGGCACGAAACGGATACTACTACAAAAGAGGCATATGGGAGTGCGTTCGATAGAATGACATATATGAATACTAGGCTCTGATACGAAGGAAAAGACCAAATTGGCCTTTTCTAATAGAGAGAGGGCATCTATATACAAGAGGTCGGACAATAACAAAGTCCAAATCTGACATTCCTAAGACTCGAACACGTATCCCATCTGGCACGTAACCCTTCTGGTACGTAAACTATTGTTTTCCTGAACCTAGCTCGTATCCTATCTGGCACGTAACCTTGGCTGGCACGTAACCTTGGCAATTCCTATTCCTGATGACTGGCTATCACAACGAGTCATAAGAAACTCAACCGCACGTTCTCCTTTTGTAAGTGAGGCCGTCAATGCAGCTGCCACAGGTAAGAAATACCCTCTACTGAGAACTCTGCCTTGCTGATGAAATAAAACATTTGGTCAAATCTGAGTAATCCTGTAGAAGTCAGGAAGTCTACTCTTCAATCGGATACAGCTCTAGGAGATGGTTACCTAGAATTTGATGAATTCTTTGACGAGGATTTTTTATTTCCCTAGGATCTTCGAGCTAAGCCTAAACATCACTATTTGTAACCTCGAGATAGCAAGACAAAACCAACACCAACTTGGGAATTAATAATAAGTATTTTGAAAAGCCTTGGACAACAGCTGCGCCTAGTTCAATTGAGCTTGCTATCCATTTCCATCGCCTCCGGAATGATACGTGCTTGGACTATGGTCCCATTTACCACTCTAGGAGGGGTCGATGTTATCCATTGAAACATGATACTCTTCATCAATCGGCCTGGTCCCGAAACCAGAATCATACATTTGATTTTATTACTCCGTTGCCTGGTTCTGGGTGCTGTGCGGTGAGAGACTTGGAGGTACATTGTAAGTTTGACCTCGTTCTTCTTGTATCTGTTCTGATGGACGAGGTCTTGGAGAGCTATTTTCATGGCGTTGTTGTCCCATATATCCAAACGGAATCTTTATATCAACGGCAATTAACAAAATTACCCCCTTTTTTAGGATTCATTGATTTGATACTGATTTTACTATTAAATCAATGAATTATATAAGTCGGTAATTGACAGAATTACCACTCTTCTCCTGACATAAATTCCACAGTTTCAATAGCTAGATAGAGATACCAGTGTTATACAAGGTAGCTCTTTCTTTCTTTCCACTTCTGCGATAGTTACTCTCAATTTATACGAAGTCTTAACCTCCGAATCCACCACCTTTAAATAATCTTGACTACTCCAACAAAAGAACATTTACTCTCTCTTCAAGATGCGCAAAACACTCTCCAATTCACTTTGTCAAGGTGCCACACTTATATTCGCACTCCAAGATATAAGTGGAGGAGTTCCACAGGGAGGAACGTCGAGCTTATTATTTTTGAAGGGGGGTGTTCGGGTTTCAGCCACTGAGTGATAGTGTTCAAAATGTAGTACCAGATAAGAAGTTCTCTACGACGACGATATCGTATCACAACCTTAAGGACTCACTCTGGGTTAATGATCAGTTGGTAGGTTATTGTAAGTGTTTTTTAGGCCTATACCATTTTGATTTCATAGTGTGTCTTAATATAACGGATATTATCAACGTTTACTAGTGGATAATGTAATAAGAATACGTACTCTGGAAGACTAAGGGAAGCGGAATGAGTGATGAGGTAATTGTAAGGTTTAGTGAGTTTCTGTTTATGGAAAGGGAATGTGGCTAATGAATTCGATGTAGTTTAAGTATATATGCCTGCTTATGAGTTATACATAGATGGTTTGAGGGAAGGGGGTTCTCAAGGGGTGTAAGAGAAATAGAATAGACAAATACAGTTGGTTATGGAAGTTGATAGGTTAGTGTTCGCGATAAAGTTTCTTTGAGGATTTTTTTGGTTATAATATGCTTTGCTGTCTGTATTTTTGATCCTTTGTCTATATTTACGTGGTAGGAAGTATATGAATTCTCCATAATTCAATCTCTATGTTGTGAAGTGCTAAGTTTGCTTTAACATAAGTTCCTGGTCCCATTATTCAGGGGGAGAGGAATCGTCTGTGAAACTTTCGGTAACGACCTCTTCAACATTGATTTCAGCAACCCTCAGATTGGTAGACAACTGAAGCTGAGATTAAGTCCGGGCAACTACACGTTAATCAGAGCGAGTAACAGGTGGACATCCAACCGATCCCACCTGTTGATACCTTCACTCTCCTGCCGCTCAACCTTTTACTTTCCTGACCCACAGTCTTCGTTTCCCCGGTTTCTCGTTAATACCGCCAAGAATCTGGGGAACGAACGAACCAAACTTTGGGGTCTGGGGAACGGACGCCAACCTTTTATTGCATATAAAGAACAGATGGAAGCGGGAGTCTTTTCTCCTCCACATCTAGAACTCCTTTCCCTTCTGTCGATCTACTTACATTACCTTTTTCATCGTGGGTTCTAAAATTACCGACGAGAAGAGCTCAGTCACCTACCAGGATGATCTCGAGGGTGTTAAGAAAGGACAACAACCAGCGGGCGATTGTCCCGAGGCTGTTGCGAAGACAAATCCTTTGGGATTGTACTTGTGAGGAAGTTGGATATGCGTATTATGCCGACTCTCTGGGTGATGTATTTTATGAATTATCTTGATCGAAATGCTATTGCGAATGCAAGACTGGATAGATCGGAAGATGATTTGGGGTTGGTTGGTTCACAATAAGTTTCAAAAAAATATTAATTGTAACGTTGATTTGAGACTAATAATAAGATAGATATAACACTTGGATTTCTATTCTGTTTGTTGGGTAAGTATCACGGATCTTTTGATTTTGAATATTTAAACTGACGAATCTTTAGATATCTGCACATGCAAGTCCCATCTGATATACTGATGCCCTCAAGCAAAGTTCAACCACCAATCTACATGGTCGTATGTATGAGCGCGTGGGCCATAATCTCAGCACTTACGGCTATCATTAAGAACTACAGTGGTCTTGTGATGGTTGATTTCTTTCTCGGTGTCGCTGAAGCTCCATTTTGTAAGTCTATGCAAAACTTAATGATGAATGAGTAGACTAATCTATTGATTTACTGGGTATTTTCTACACCATTAAGAATCGCAATATTGTATTCTGGAAACATTTTCGCTACCTCATTTGCGGGTCTAAACGCGGCGGCAACCTTCACTTCCATTGACGGAGCACAAGGTCTCAAAGGATCGCAATTGTATCTTGCTCCACTAATCAATGCATAACTATCGCTAGATAAAGTACCTAGGCTATTTATTATCGAAAGCGTCGTAACCTTCGCTATTGCACTGATGGCTATGGTTCTCCTCCTCGATCCCCCTTCCAACACCAAGTGGCTGGCCACCGAAGAGCGTATACTCGCAGAAGAACAATTTAAACGTGGCACCGTCAGCCTAGCACCAAGCAAAGGTGCTGGAGAAGGACTCCTTCAAGATATTGGGGATCATTATCTCTATCTCCTCTGCTTCATCCAGAACATGCATTTATCTACATACTCATTCAACAACTTCTTCTCGACGGTTGTCGGATCTTTGGGTTCTGGCCGGACTATTACTTTGGCTCTCACCCGTCCTCCCTATCTCGGCTATTCTTTCGGTCTATTAAGCGAACGGACTTGTGGGGTTTGCGCTCGTCGGATTCATTATTTCGCGTGTGACGATGAATACAGATTCTCGCTATATTTCTTGTTTCCTATTTGCGTCCGGTGCTTAGTAGTCTTACGCCGTTAACTCGGTTTTTCTGGGTAGGGTGTCTGCGACTTTGGGACAAACGACCGAGAAGATAGCTGCTTCGTTGAGCATTGTCAATGTGGTTGCTAATGCTTCATACATTTACATGGCGTATTTGTATCCAAAGAGCGATGGACCGAAATGTTTTTGGGATGCGTGCGAATTCTGGCTTTGCATTTGTGACGATTGTAGGGAGTTGGGTATTCAGGATTTGGTTGCAAAGGACGAACAAGAAGATTAGAGCTAGTGGAGACACAAGTCTTTTAGACTGATTAAGTGGAGATGTTTGGAGGGGGAATAGGAAAGGGAAGATCTTTTTTAAATTTGTGAATAACAAACAAGGCTTCGATCACGGCTGTACTGCTTTGCGAGAAAAAATAATCACGGTTATTAGAAGAATCGCAGATTCTACGTGAATTCCAAAGATTGTTCATCAGAGCGTTTAAAAGTTCTTTTCCTCAACATTTCGCTTCATAGCCTAGCAGCGTTCTCGCGTGTCTCACAAAATTTTGACCTAATGGGCTCCTTAGTTGATATTGCTGTTGTATCAAGCTTTGGTATGTTTGATTCGCCATTCTCGGGGGATTGACTAACAAGATGGCGGCATTGACTATTAAGGCTTTATTGGTCAACAAAGTCGGACTTTACGTCTCATTCGCCAACGCCAACTCCACATCTGCTTTCACTTAAATAGTCAACTCTGGAGATTATTGATAACTACATTTTATTTTATTTTTTATAAGTAGCTTATGTAATAGAAGCCTTATCCGCTTACTAAATCTATACTTAACGTCGTATTTCAAGATGTTAATAAGTAGTTTACATAGGAGATATAGGCTTTAGTACTAAAGTGTTTATGAACCGGGGTCGGATAGAGCAAGTGTTAGCTAGAAACAACGTATTACAATGCGAGGACATAGTTTGGCTTTAATTCGATCTCCCGTCCTGCTCTAAAAGAAGTAGAAGTAACCCAGTTAATCAGAAGCAAGAAGAGAGGGTGGAGAGGGTAGAGATGGTACCAAAGCTAGGTATCAAAGCCAGGTACAAAAGCAAGAGAAAATGCTAGGTGTAGGCAGAGTAGTGTATATGTATCTGAGAATAGCTTCATTTTTGGTGTTGGCGAATGACTTGTTTGATTCGTAAAGTCCGACTTTATTGACCATTCTTACGATATTGACTAATGAGGTGGCCAGAATGGTCAATCCAGAGAATGGCCAATAAAACATACCAACTGGATCGGACCCCTTAAGAAGCAGAGAGGGTCCTATCTTGTGTATTAGATCAATTCCTGGTGTTTGTAAGTGTCCGCGAAAGATATGACTTCTTCATTAACTATTCATGGATAACTTGAAAATAACAGGACTTCTCACTTAGTTATATACTCTGTACATATCCTGCTGAAAAAAGCGAGTTCTGGAAACTATGTCGCTATCGCCGGGCAACCTTCGAATAGCCAAACTTTCAAGTAAAAGCTTTGAAGCTATTTGCAGGTGACCTGCCCAAAGGTGACCTCTTCACAGACTGCTTATGGGTTACCCGGAATTAGCCTCAGCCGTGACTTCTTCACATAGCGAACAGCAGGTTACCTAAGCAACTTTATAATTATGATAAGGGACTCTGAGTAGATAACCCGCATATACCAAGATTCTTCTAAAACGCCCTGAACAGTTAATTTTGATTCTGTTCACAACAATTGAGAGATTGATAAAACCATTTTCCCAACTCTAATTCACTACACCACCCTCACAATTCCCTCGAACTCAACATCAACACGGGCCCCTTAATGTACCACCCCCCTAACTCCTACCTCGCTTACCCACCTACCTTCCTCACTCCCTCTCCCTCTCACTCGAGTAACCCTTTTCCCACCCACCCACAAACCTCCTCACCACAAGAATCGCCAAAAAATCCAACAATCATCTCCCTCATTTATGCCCGCGGCCTTAAAAAGACCCCCTTCAACATCATACCCTCGTACCGCTACCAGTCACCTCCAGCATCACCCACACCACCAACACCCAGCAAAGAAAAAAACGCCCTTTTCCCCGACAGCAAATTCCCTCAACCGCCCCAACAGCAGGAAAATCACCAGAATTCTCCAGCAAACAAAAACCAACAACCCCCAGTCCCGGACTCGACCCCGACTCGTTCCAACCCCCAAGCCACCAACCAACAATTTCTGCAACCCAACATCCACTTACCAACCACGATACACAAACAAGACCAACTGCATCACAGCAAACCAACTGCAGCACAAACTACTACACACACTGTGCTACGACAGTACCATTGCCATTCCGCTGCATACCTCAGTACAGCCATCACCAACATCGTCACCAACATCATCGATCGACCCTTCAAACCACCAAAACTCCTTCCCCGCGCCCAACCGGTTAAAGCAATCAAATCAACCAAGAAACCCATTTCTTCAACGGGATACGAGTACAGGC
>JAPZOX010001232.1:0-14635 GCA_037952655.1 Hymenoscyphus sp. LP001
TAACTAGTAGCTATAACTAATAGAACTAGATATAACTAAAAAGAAACCTTTTAAGAAAGAAGGCCTTTCTTAGAAAGAACGTATTAAACAACGCGAGTAGAACTTATATTACTTATATAGCCTTTCTAGCTATAAAGCTAATAAGTATAGTAAGAATATAATAAAGAAACTATAGAAAGGAAAAAAGCATCTTAGTACTACTTATTAGTAGATAGTAGTAGTACTTAAAAGATAAGAATTTATAGAAGAAGAACTTAAGATATAAGAGTATAGAACCTAGGTTAAAGATAAGAGAGTAGTTAGTATATTATAAGATACTAACGACGACGGTAACCTACTTCTTAAGAAATATTATAATATATAATCTAAGTAAGAATATACGTAGCCTCTTTAAATAGAATACGAGTTACTATCTTCTACTAGCTCCTCTAAGTATTTAGATTTATTATCTAGTTTAGAAGAAGAAGTTTATAATATAAGACCTAAGATAGAAGAAACCTAAGCTTTTATAAGAATATTTAAGTAAGGAAACTACTAAGTATATATAGATAGCTAGAAACTAGACTTTTAGAGTTCTTATACTATAAAGAGTATTAAACTAACTCTCTTAATAATATATATAGTTATAAGAGATAACTCTAAAATAATAACTCTAGTTAGTCTAATTACTAGATAAGAAACTATTAAAGAAAAAGAATAAGAGTATAGCTAATAATAAATTATAAAACCTAGGTATTCTAAAGTTAGAGACGTATAGAAAGTCTATAATATTTAAGAAGAAACTAGTATATAGATATAGAACGTTTTAAACAGATTTATAAGACGCTTTAAAACGTTATTTCTTAAGATACTACCTAAGAATATTATATTAGAGAAATATATATAATATATTATAATTAACGTAATCTATTACCGAGCTACGTATATTACCGAGCTGCGTACTTTTACTAAATTTACTACTCTACTACTTTAACACGTGTTTTCTTCTTCTATAATATAAGTCTAAACTTAAGAAGTACGAATTATATTAGCTATTAAAGCTATTTAAACATCTAAACGAAAATTAAGCTATAGAAACGTTATAAAAATCTATAAAGTTTCTAAATCTACTCTTTATCTTAGAATAAACAGCCGACCTTCTTATAGTAATACTAAACCTAATTATTTAAAGCTAACGAAATTAGAGAAGAAAATAATTATTCGATATATATTCGATTGAGATTCTAGAGAGTTTTCGTCTTAGCTAGCTAATATAGAAGATATAGCGAATTACCTTCTTAAGATACGTAGAGTAAAACGTGTTAGAAAGCGCTAGGTAGAATAATTCGTAGTTTAACGACTAGAGCTAAAGACGCGTTTTAATCGCGTTTACGACTTTTAAAGAGCCTTATACGAAGATCCTAAGTTAATTAGCGCGTGGTTTCGACTAGTAGAGAATATATAGGCGAAATATAGTATAGTAGATAGCGATTTCTATAACTTCGACGAGACCGGCTTTATAATAGGTTAAATCTGTCCTAGAATAGTTATTACTTATACTAATCGACGTAGTAAGAGTAAGGTAGTTTAACTAGGTAATCGAGAATAGGCGATAGTAATTATTATAATTAATAGCGAAGGTAGGAGTATCCCTCTATTCCTTGTTATTTCCGGCGCTAATTACCTTACGAATTAGTATTCCGAAACTAGCCTCTCTTACGATTAGGTTATTAAACCTATAAATAATAGTTAGATAAATAATAAGACAGGTCTAGAATAGTTAAAACACTTCGATAAATATACTACTGCTTAAGCTAAGAGTCTATATCGTATATTAGTTTTAGATAGATATAAGAGTTATAAATCAGTAGAATTTCAAGAATATTATAAGTCTTATAATATTATAACTCTTAGATTACCTTTATATTCTTCTTATCTAACCTAGCTACTTAATATTAGGTGTTTTACTATTCTTAAGTAGAAGTATAGTCGAGAAATCGAAGGGTTTATAAAAGCGTATATTAATTATATTACTAAGGTCGAGTTTCTTATAGCTTTTAAATAAGCGTATATTAAGTTAATTACTTCTATAAACGGTTAGGCTAGATTCTATAGAGCTAGATTAATACCTTTTAACTCTTAAGTAGTTATATCGAAGTTAGATATAAAGTTACAAACTCTAACGTCTACTAGCCTCTCTTCTGTCGAGGTAGACTCTTAGGTTTCGTAGACCTCTTATAATCTAACGGAAGCTCTTTCGTAAACGACTTTAATTAGAGATTATATTACCTATTATCAAGGAAGCTCGCCTACTTCTCTTTTTTAAACTGTCGCTTTATTAGCTAAAGATATAGAGCGTTTAGCTTATGAATTAACTCTTGTTAATACTAAGCTACGTATACTTTAAGCGGCAAATAAAGTACTTTCTAAGCGTCGTAGAGCTAAAAAGAATCGTATCTATTAAAGAGATATACTTACTATAGAGGATATATACGATATTATAACTTAAGACGAAGTAAATAAGCAGATATAACGTAATAAGCGCTTTAGAAAGGTAAATCGTAAGAAAGGGATTTCAACTACGCGACGTTATAGTACTTACGGAAATACTAGTTATAATATACGAACTTATTAAGAACTTATAAATATATCTAGCTTATTAGAATCTAAAGAGTAATAAGTTTTATCTATTGTTATAGTTGATTTATTATATTTTAAAGTAGTAGAAGTCGGTAAAAGTACGTAGCTTAGTAATATACGTAGCTTAGTAATAAATTACGTTATAATATTTAAGAATAATAGAATAGTATTTAGAAAATACTATTTATAGGAATTATTTACTATACTTTTCTAGGAATAATAGGACTATAATATAATAGATTAGATAGAAGTAAAACTAGAAGAATTTTACTACTTAACTATTAAGGAATTATAGTTCTTAGAATTAATATAAGAAGTAACTATAAGATAGACGTGATTTAAACTATATACTACTATAGACTAGTTAACCTAGAAACGATTTAAAGAAAATATACTAGTATCTACTAGTATTATAGAATACTAATAAGTATATAAAGTAGCTATATCTAATAAAGAAAAAGTAACGTTCTTCTCTTAGTTTTAAACCTAATTAGTTAGAGTAAAAGACTTAAGAAATTAATTATTTAAAGTTTATTATATTAAACTAGAAATATATACTACTTTAAGAGAAAGACAGTTAATAGTAACTATAAAAATATAAGGAAAAGAGCTATAAGTTATAATTAACTTAGAAGTAATAAGTAACTTTCTTTTCTTAATAGCTCTAAAGAAGTTAAATATCTTATTTAATAAAATAAAACTATATTATCTAAGAGTAACGTATTTCCCGGTCGAGTAGATTACGAGAATACTAAAACGCGACACTCTACTTAAAAATTAAAAATGCCACTACTATATCAAGCCCAGCCCTCTGATTAAGAGAGTCGTATTCTTTTAGCTGTTCAAGCCTTTAAATCAGGTTAATTTAGAAGTATACGAGCTTACGTTACAGCGTACGACGTGCTCTATATATCCTTCTACAACCGATTACACGGACTACCTTTGCGACGCGACACTCTCTCTAATACTCAAAGACTTACCTCCTAAGAAGAGCTAGCTATTATACGATATATTCTCGACCTAGATTCGCGTAGATTCCTACCCCGGCTAGCAGCTGTTCGAGAAATAGCAGACCTTCTTCTCTCTAAACGCGACGTGCCTCTAGTAGGCAAGAATTAGACTTCTACCTTTATCAAACGCCGTACCGAGATAAAAACGAAATTCAGCCGCAAGTACGATTATAAAAGAGCTTAGTACGAAGATCCTATAATTATTAGAGACTGGTTTAGGCTTATATAAAATATAATTACTAAATATAGGATTATAGAGAAGGATATATATAACTTCGACGAAGCTGGGTTTCTTATAGAGGTTATTATAACTGCTAAAGTTGTTATAAGCTTAGAGTTAAGGAATCGTCTAAAGACTACCTAGCTAGGAAATAGAGAGTAGGTTTCGATTATATAGAGTATAAGCTCGCGTAGCTAGACACTTCCTCTGTTTATTATTTTCAAGAGATAGTACTACCTCTTAGCTTAGTATAAGGATTCAGGTCTTCTATAAGATTAGGTAATTATACTAAGTAAGAATAGATAGATAATAAACGAGATTAGATTTAAGTAGATTCAGCACTTTAATAAGTATATAAAAGGTCGTATAGTTAGGTAATATAGACTCCTAGTTCTTAATAGTTACGAGTTATATATTTCAGTTTAATTTCAGTAATACTATTAGGATAATAATATTATCACTCTCTATATACTACTACACTCTTCTTATATTCTTCAGCTTCTTAACGTTAGCTGTTTTAGCTCTCTAAAGGTATTATATAGTAAGTAGATTGAAAATCTTATTCGAGTTAGAATTCAGTATATTACTAAGCTTAAGTTCCTTCCTACATTCAAAGAGGTATTCAAAGCTATATTTATAGAGTAGAATATCAAGAGCGGATTCCGAGCAACTGGCTTAGTTCCGTATAATCCTAAGAACGTGCTTTCTCACCTTAATCTAAGGCTAAAGATACTAACTCTACCTCTTATAAACGAGCTAAACTAGACTCTAAAGACGCTATAGAACGTAATAGAGCTTGAATTCTAAACTATATATCTTAAAAACCGTATCGTATAATACTAAGATAGCTCTCCTATATTAATTAACGAGGCATTCGATCGGCTTACTAAGGGGGCTTAAATTATAATATACAGAGCTACTCTTATAAGAGCTGAAATCAAGGCGTTATAAGAGGCAAATCAGCTTAAAAAGAGGAGAGAGAGAAAGCGAAAGAGGCGTATTTACTAAGGTAGAAGTCTTATAGTTAAGAAAGACGAGGAAATTGTTTAAAGTACTTAAACTTAGTAGAAAGAGAGTAGTAATAATATACAGCGCCAGTGCTTAGAAGGTAAGCGGCGACGTTATAGTTTATATAATCAGGTTAGATATAATACTCGTATATACGAGGCACCTTAGGAATCGATTGATATAAGTAGCTAGGGGTTTTTTAATAGTGTTATTATAATATATTTAGAGTTGTCGCGTTTTAGTATTCTCGTAATCTACTCGACTAGGTAATCTACTCGACCGGGAAATACGTTAATAGATAGAATAGATATTATTTACTAAAACAGAGTAATTAACTAGTAAACTATCTTAATAAAAACTAATATTAAAGAATATATCTTAGATATATAATTTAATATTTTTAAAATAGGAAGTAAGAAGGTAATACTTAGTATACTATAGATTTAAGAATATAATCTAGACATCGACTAGAAGGCTAGAATAGTAACCTTTAGCTAATATAATTATATAGGTTTATAATTTTAACTATAAGACTAGAATAAGCTTAGCGTTACCTCTTCTAACGTGCTTAGATACCTAGTCTAGGGTCCTCTATAGAATAGTAAGAAAGCTAAACTAAAGATATCTATATAGTATAAAGAATTTAAGAAATTATTTAAAAACCTAGAGAATATATATACTCTTTTTAAATATTAACTATAGGATTATAAGATTAAATTAAAAGAGAGTTATAATCTTAAGAAGTAGAAGCTTCGACCTTATAACTAAAGGAACCTATAACTTCTTAAAAAGTATATATAAGAAGGAATTTAAAAAGAATATATCTAAAAATAGAATTTACTAGCTACTTCTAATATACTTATTATATATAAGAAAGACGATCTAAATAGAAGAGTTTATATTAACTATTAAGATATTAATAATATAATAGTTAAGGACGCTTATCTAGTACTAGAAGGCTAATACTTATAAGATAAGATTAGAAAAGCTAAGAAGTTTATAAAACTTAACTAATAAAACACCTTTAGCTTAATATAGATTAAGTAAGAGAATAAATAGAAGATAGTATTTATCTTACTATTAAGTCTTTATAAATATATAGTAATACTATTTAAGTTAACTAATATACTAGCTACTTACTAGAGATAAGATAATAAAATACTAGAGAATCTTCTAAGAGTAACTATTATATATTATCTAGATAATATCTTTATATTTTTAGAATTTAAAGAGGAATATAAGAGATATATTAGAGAAGTCTTATAAAGGCTCGCTATAGTAGATTCTCGTTTTAAGCTTTTAAAATACGAATTTAGAGTAACTTATACTACTTTTTTAAGTTATAAAATCTCTTTTAGAAAAATAGAGATTAACCTAGAAAAAGTTAAAGTAATTCTAGAATAGGAATTACTAAAGAACGTTAAAGACGTTTAGTTATTCTAAGGATTTACTAACTTTTATTAGTAATATATTCAAAGATACTCTAGGATCTTAAAACTAATAATAAACCTTACTAAAAAGAACGTTTTATTTATTTAAGATAAGAATACTAAGAAAGCTTTCTAAGAAATTAATAAATAGTTTATAAAAGAACTAATCTTCTAAAACTTTAATACTAATAAACTAAGTACTATTAAGATAGACGCTTTAGATATAGCAGTTACTACTTTATACCTTTAACCTAATAATAAAAGAAAACTTATAACGTGGTATACTAGGACCTCGTAATTATTAGAACCTTGTGAATTTTTTCCCTACTCTACTACCTCTAACTTTAACACGCGTTTTCTTAACAACTATCTAATAAAATCTCAAACCTAAGAAGCTCGAATTATCCTAGCTATCGAAGCTATTCGATTATCTAAACGAATAAACCGTAGTAAAGCTACGAAGCTATATAGAGTCTCTTATTCTACACTTACTAATAGAATAGCTGGTCGAACTACTCTTAGCAAACGCTGGCTAGTAAATTATAAAATAACTATAATAGAAGAGGAGGTGATTATTCAAAATATACTTGATCTAGATACGAGAGGATTTGCGCCCCGGCTAGGTAGTATAGAAGATATAGCAAATTATATACTCGAGTCGTATAGAGGATAACGCGTTAGAAAGAACTAGGTACAACGATTTATACAACGACGTCTAGAACTAAAGACGCGTTTTAATTACGTTTACGATTTCTAAAGAGCCTTATACGAAGATCCTAAGCTAATTAGCGCGTGGTTTCGACTAGTAGAGAATATACAAGCAAAATATAGGATCTAAGACTGCGATTTCTACAACTTTAATAAGACTGGTTTTATAATAGGTGTTATCTACGCTAGAATAGTTGTTACACACGCTAATCGACGTAGTAGAGGCAAGGCTATCTAGCTAGGTAATCGAGAATAGGCTATAGCAATTGTCTATATTAATAGAGAGGGTTTAAGTATCTCTCTATTCTTAGTAGTTTAAGAGAAAAATCACCTTACTAGTTAGTATACTAAGGGCGGTCTTCCTAATAACTGGGTTATTAAACCAACTAGTAATAGATAGACTAATAATAAGACGGGCTTAGAATAGCTAGAACACTTCGATAAGCATACTCGTAGTTATATAAAAGAGCTATATCGAATATTAGTTCTAGATAGGTATAAGAGTTATAAATCGGCAGTATTCTAAGAGTATTATAAGTTATATAATATTATTACTCTTTGCCTACCTTCTTATTCGTCTTATCTAACCTAGCTACTCGACGTTAGGTGTTTTAGTATTCTTAAACGTATATATAGGCGTTAAATCGAGACCTTTATCAAGGCTTATATAAACTATATTACTAAGGTCGAGTTCTTTCTTACGTTTTACATAGCCTACAACCAGTTAATAACAACCTAAAACGCCAAAGCTGGGTTCCGTAGAGCTGGTCTAGTGCCTCTAGAACCCTAGACTGTGATCTTAAAGCTTAATATCAAGTTATAGACTCCTATACCTACCGGACCCCCCTCTGCCGACGCTACCCCTTAGGTCTCCTAGACTCCTCGCAACCCTTCTAAAGCTCTTTCGTAATCAACTCTTGTTAAGGATCGTATTACTCGTTACTAAGGAAGCTCGCTAACACCTATTTTCTAGACAATCGCTTCGTTAGCAAAAGGTACAGAGCGATTAGCCTATGAGGTAACCCTCTTATTAGCCGAGGTCCGTACACTTCGAACAGCAAATAAAGCCCTTAGCAAACGCCGGAGGGCTAAAAATACCCGTATCTAAGAAGGAGGTGCACTTACTATAGAGGATACATAGGACAGATTAGCTCAGAAGAATACAGAGGAGCAGGTTCGACGTAACAAGCGCTCTAGGGAGAGTAGAGAAGATAAAGGACAAACGACTCGACGACGTTATAGCACTTATAGAAAAACTAGTTATAATACACGGACGTGTTAAGAAGTTATAGATATATCTAGTTTATTAGATTCCGAGTAGTTTTAATTAATTTAATATGTTATAGTAGTTTTATTATATTTTAAAGTAGTAGAGTAGGAAAAAATTCACGAGGTTCTGATAATTACAAGGTCCTAGTATACTACGTTACCTATAGTATATTTTTCTAGGATATTAGATATTATCTAATAAAACTATAATATCTATAAGAAAGAACTTCTTATTATAGTCTTAGCTCTTAAATACTAGAGAATCTACTTTTAAGATATAAAATACTAAGTACTAGTTCTTACTAACTACGAAAACCTAAAGATATAAACAACGACAAAAGAACTTAGTAATAGATACCTTACTAGGTAGTTATAAACCTTTACTAGATTCGATATTATAATCTACTATATTAAAGAAATAGATAATCTAAGAGTAGACGTCTTAAGTTAATAACTGGACTATAAAGGAGATAAAGAGTATAAAAAGATTATAATCTTAAAAGAACTTAAAAATTGAGATTTAGCTCTAATAATTTACTAAATTACTACTACTAGAAATAAAACTTATATACTAGAATCTAATAGTAAGACCTTTATTAAAGAATAATACGAATTACTAGTCTATAGATACTAAGGAATTTAAAGAACTCTTTAGAGAATAAGATAATAGTATAGAATTAATAAACTTATAGTAATAGTTAAGAAAGTAATAATAGAGTATAATACCTATACTAGAAGTAAGGCTTTCTATTATACGTCTTATAGCTAGATAAACACTACTCTAATATTATAAGTATCTTAGGAATTAATATTTTAGGATTTTATTATTAAGCTACTAAAATCTAAGGATCTAATAATAAGAGTTAAGTATAACTTAATCCTAGTTATTATAGAACGACTTATAAAATATATAATTCTAGTACTATATATAGAGTTAAGTATAGCTAAGGAACTAGCTTTCGTATTCCTTAGAGAAGTAGTCTTAAGATATAGACTACTAAAGGAAATTCTCTTAGATAGAGATAAGCTCTTTATCTTAAAGTTTTAAGTAGCTCTTATAAAACGACTAGAAGCGAAGAGAAAGCTGTTTATAGCTTTCTACCTATAGATAAATAGAGAGAATAAATATATAAATTAAGTAGTTAAAATATACCTTTATTATTATATAAACTACTAGTAGAATAACTAAGTCGAATTACTACTACTAGTATAATTTACTTATAATAGTTTAATAATAGAAATAATACTAATTATACTATTTTATACTAACTTTAGATACGAATTAATAGTATATCGAGAACTATTAACGTTAATAATAGATAATTAACTTACTTGAATTTAGGTCTTAAAGATTAAAAGGCTATATAAAGAACTAGTAGAGGATTTATAGTTCGTAGTAGAACGTAATATATACTATTATAATAAATAATATAGTTAAGAGCTAATATTAAAAGAGAGAGATAAAGTTTATTTAATATAAAAAAATATTAATACTAAGAGACTAAGTAATAAACTAGACTATAAGAAACTAGAACTATTTAGAATTAAGTAAGTTAGAGGACTTTTAAATTATAGATTAGTACTATTATAAACTATAAACATATACCTAGTATTCTATATATTCTTACTTAAACTAGTACTACTAGAAGTACTACTAGCTCTACTTATAGAAATCTAATCTCTTAACTTAAACGCCGAGTACGAAGTTAAAAAGATTTTAAACTACTATATTATTAGAGATAAGATTAAGTATCTAATAAAATAGATAGATTACCTATACTTAGAAAACACCTAGGAGCTAAAAAGCAACCTTAACTGGTACCTAGTAGAACTTTAGAAATTCTATTAGTAAAACCTAGGTTTACCTACATCTTATAGTTAGAAGAGAAGGCCTCTAAGAAGACTAGGTTAAGGCCTAGCTTAGGAACAGGATTAATAAAGGTAGATAGAGCTATTAGGTAGAGGACCTCTACCTCTCTTTACTCTCTCTCTTCTTCTTCTTTCTTTTCTTTTCTCTCTCTTCTATCTTATTAAGCTTTTATAGGTTTAAGAGACTATAACATAGTATCTCCTACTTCTATTTAGTAAGAAAGCGTTATTATTTCTATAATCAAAAGATCTTTTATATAGCTTCTTCTTAAACCTTATAGATAGTCTTCTCCTCTTATTATAATTACTACTTCTAAGTATTAAAGGATTTCTACTTAAAGGTTAAGAGTATTCGATTTTGTTCTTTAACGTTATAGAGCTTGTCTTTCTTAATATATTCAGAGTACTTAGAACTACTAGCGATACTAATACAGCGACGGCCGGTCTTTACTTAAGTATATTAAGTATAAGAAATTATTTTATATCTTAATCGTTTAATTTAAAGAGTGTTTAGAATTTTATATTATTTAAGTCTATCTTTATAAATAAGTATTAATAATATAATAGAAGAAAGAGAAGACTATTGTTACGAATCACGTGCTAGCACGTGACTAAGTAAAGTCTAGGCGACGCTCTAATAGAACAAGTACTATTATAACTCTGAAAGGAAGAAAGGATTAAATATAGTAGAATATATAATTCTAGGATCTTATTACAGTTACTACGTAACTTAGTTAGGAACGGTTAGATAATAGAGTCTAGTTTTAAGAAGCTCTAAGAATAGAGTCGGACTCTATCTTCGAGACTTCTATTAAACAGGACTCTAAACATAAACGAAGATTCTATATAAGACTAGTACGTCTACTATTAGATAGAAGCTTTATACTTAACTTAGTTATTAATCTTATTATCTTATTTAATATCTTTAATATAAGTAACGAGTTCACTTCTAAGTAAGTAACCTAGTATATCTATACTTCTTATCTATATACTAACCCTTTAAGACTTAGTTACCTTTATTTAGTTTATTTAAGTTTTATTACACTTTAAGTACTCTACTTAGAAGTTCAGTCGCTATAGCTCTAGCAACCTCTACTACTACTACTAGCCTAAATACTAGTTAAACTAATGTCGCTATAATATTAGAAAGTGCTATTAGAGAAACGCCTACTAGTATATAACCAGCTAAGGACGACGATAATATTAGTATATTAGACGCTCTCGAACTCTATAAAGTCGAAGTACTTAAATCTATTAAGGTTAAGATACTAGATACGTATTATAGAAAGCGTAAGAAACTTGATTTATTCCTTCTCTAAATAGATATCTATTTTAACTTTAACTTAGAGAAATTCAAAGGCTATTATAACTCGCGAACTATCTTCGCTATCTCCTACCTTAGAGGATCAGCGTTAGAATAGGCTTAGCTATACTTAGAGGACTTCTTTAAGAACAAAAGTAAGAATAGAAAGATAGAATTAACTAAGATTATATTTAAATCTTAGAGAGGTTTTAAAATAACTATATAAAAAGTCTTTAGAGACTTTAATATAATCTAGACTACTATATAGAAGCTTTTAGATCTATGCTAAACTAGATTAGTAATAGATTATACTAATAAATTCTAATATTATAGAAATAGATTAGATTAGAATACTATTACTCTTATAAAACTTTTCTATAAAGGATTAAAGATATATATTTATAAGGAAATAGCTAAATAAAATATATAATTCTAGACTATTATAAGTATAATAGAAGGAGTTATCTAGTTAGATAATCGACTTTACGAATTTAGGAAAAGTAACTCTAGATAAGAGGAAAAGAGTAAAGAGTTAGAAAAGTAGAAGCACTCTTATACTAATAAACATAGTAAGAAGGTAAACGCTATATAGAAGAAAACCTTTCTAAAGAAAGAAGGACTTTCCTAGGAGAAGCGAAATCGTCGACGTAAGTAGAACTTATATTATAACTATAGCCTCTCTAGCTATAGAGTAAATAAGTATAGTAAGAAGAAAGACTCTAAAGAGAAGAGATAGGTTAATACTACTATTTAGAAAGAAGTAGCTTTACTTAATAAAATTAAACTTATAGACAACGAACTTAAAGCTAGAGAATATAATATATAGATTATAACAGATACTATAAATATAATAGTAGATACTATATATCTATAGCTAAATAATAGAATCGAGTTATAAGTTAATAAAGTATAAAATATTAATAATAATAGAGATCTATTACTTAAAGAATATTATAATATATAGTTAGAAATAGATTACAAATTACCTCTTTAAGTAGAATATAAATTACTACTATTAATAAGTTTATTAGAGTTATTAGAATTAGTATCCGACTTACTAGAGATAGACTTATAAATACTTAAGCTTAAATAAGGTAAGACATAGGTATTTATTAGAACCTTTAAGAAAGAGAATAGATAGATATATATAGAAAACTAGAAACCTAATTTTAGA
Organism: Hymenoscyphus sp. LP001; assembly: GCA_037952655.1. NCBI lineage: Eukaryota > Fungi > Ascomycota > Leotiomycetes > Helotiales > Helotiaceae > Hymenoscyphus > Hymenoscyphus sp. LP001. Next base: position 12,611 of record JAPZOX010001232.1, read on the forward strand.
GCTTATATTCTACTTAAGAAGTTAATCCTACTATCTTAACTACCTATATAATAGTATAGAACGATTAGAATCGAGTAACTATAGTTAGCTCTATTACTAGAAGAGAAACTATTAAGAGAAAAGAACCTAAACCTGACTAATAACTAATTAAGAAACCTAGTTATTCTAAAGTAGAGAATATATAGAAAGTATATAATATTTTTAAAAAAAGTATATAGATATAGCAGGTCTTAATAGGATTTAAGAGGCGAAATAAAACCCCTTTTCTTAGAATACTACTTAAAGATATTATACTAGAAGAATTTAAATATTATATTATAGTTATATTAATTAAGAATAATAGAATAGTATTTAAAAAATATAGTTTATAATAGTTATTTAGTATATTATTCTAAGAATAAAGAGAGTTTAATATTACTAGATAGACTAAAATAGAACTAGAGGAATTTTACTACCTCTTAATAGAAGAACTATAGTTAGTAGAAATAGTTTAAGAAATAGTAGTATAATAGATATAATATAAAGTAAGTCTAACTATAGACTAGTTATTATAGAAACGGTTTAAAGGAATCTTACTAGAACCTACTAGAATAGTAGAATATTATTAGATATATAAAGTAGCCTTATCTAATAAGAAAGAAGTAGTATTCTTTCTATAGTCCTAGATTTAAGTAGTTAAGGAAAAGAACTTAAGAGACTATATATTTAAGGTTTACTATATAAAGCTAGAAATAAGTATACTAGAAGCTACTTTAGATTATCTATATATAGAAGAGCTATAGTCTATAGAAGCTATTTTAAAAACTAATTATAAATAGATCTAATATAGCTATAAGAACTTACTAAAACGATTTATAAGAGGAATTCCTAAGATAATAGGAATCTTAGAATATAGGTTAGTATATAAAGTAGTATATACTAACTAGGAAAGAGTAAGATTCTTTCTATAGTATAAGAATAAGGAAAGACGAAAAGTTAATTAAGAGAATCGATCTTTTAAAGTCTAATATATTAAAGCAAAGTTAGATACTATATTAGAAGAAAGATAGTTAGTAGTAACTATAGAGATATAAGAGAAAAAGCTATAAGTTATAATAGACTTAGAAGTAATAAGTAACTTTATTTCTCTAATAGCTTTAAAAAAGCTAAACGTTCTAATTAAAGGTATAAAGCTATACTATCTAGGGGTAGTTAATAGAATAGACGTTATATACTAGAATAGAGTTATTAATTAGTAAACTATTCTAATAAAGGTTAATATTAAAAGATACTACTTAGATATATAATTCGATATTATTAAAATAGGAAGTAAGGAAGTAATACTTAGTATACTATAGATTTAGAAATATAATCTAGATATTAACTAGAAGGCTTAAATAATAACCTTTAGTTAATATAAATATATAGGTTTATATTTATAACTTTAAAGCTAGAATAAGATTAGTACTACCTCTTTTAACGTACTAGGATACCTAGCCTAGAGTTCTTTATAAGTTAGTAGAACAGCTAATAATAAAATATCTATATAGTATAGAGAATTTAGAGCTTTATTCGAAAACCTAGAAGACTTATAAGCCTTACTAGAGTATTACTTATAGGATTATAAGATTAAACTAAAAGAGGGTTATAACCTTAGAAAGTAGAAGCTTCGATTATATAACTAGAAAAACCTATAAAAAATAGAAAGTTATATAAAAGAAGGTATTAAAAAGGGATATATTAGAAAATCTAAGTTATTAATTATCTTAAATATACTTATTATTAAGAAAAAGAATAACCTAGATAAGAGAGTATATATTAATTACTAAGAAGTAAACTATACTATAGTTAAGAACGCTTATCCGTTACCTACTAGCTAGTACTTATAAGATAAGTTAGATAGTATAGTACGATTTATAAAACTAGATTAATAGAACGTATATAGACTAATATAAATAAAAGTCAGAGACGAATAGAAAACGATATTTACTTTACTATTAGGTCTTTATAAATACATAGTTATACTATTTAGACTATATAATATAC
>JAPZOX010001233.1:0-14612 GCA_037952655.1 Hymenoscyphus sp. LP001
AGGAGCTTCGTACTTAACTTTAGTTATTAATCTTATTATCTTATTTAACATCTTTAATATAAGTAACGAGTTCACTTCTAAGTAAATAACCCGGCGTATCTATACTTCTTACCTATATACCAACCTTCGAGACTTAGTCATCTTTGTTTAGTTCGTTTAAGTTTCGTTATATTATACGTACTATAACGAAAGCTATAACAAAGAGCTATAAACGAGACTTCTACTTAGAGGCCTAGACGTAAGAGATTCTACGTATAAAACCTCTTTCCTCGTACGTAGAATAGACTTCTCTTCTTAGTTAATTCTTCTTAGAATAAAGACAACCTTATCTATTAACCTCTTTGTATTCGGCTTATAACACTTACTTAGAGCTTCGTTTACTACTTAAAGTATACGTATCTCCGTAGATAAAGAAGTTATTTCATAGGCTATTCTCTCTATACTCTTTACTAACGTAGTAACTGTCTCGAAAAGTAGAGTTAGTAAGCTTTCTTAGTAATAGGTAATTCGATTTCGAATAAGAGTTATTTATAAAAGAGCTTTAGCTAGATTAGAAGAGGTCTAGAAGACCTAAGAGTTAGTATTAGTAGTAGAGAGTCTAGAGAGTATTAGAGTCTATAACTTTATATTAAGCTTTAAAATCATAGCTTATAGATTAAAAGATACTAAGCTAGCTCTACGAAATCTAGCCTAAGCGTTTTAGGCTATTATTAATTCCTTATATACTACTATAAAGGCTAGAAAGAACTCTACCTTTATAATATAGTTAATATAAGTCTTAATAAACGTCTTAATCTACTAACTATATACTCGCTTTAAGATACTAAAACATCTAATATTAAGTAGCTAGGTTAGATAGAATAAGTAGAGAGGTAGTCTAAGAGTTATAATATTATATATCTTATAGTATTCTTAGAACTTAGCTGATTTATAACTCTTATATCTATTAAGAACAAGTATTCGATATAGCCTCTTTATATAAGTAGTAGTATATTTATTAAAGTGTTTTAACTATTCTAGACCTGTCTTATTATTTATCTATCTATTACTTATTAGTTTAATAACCTAGTTAGATAGAAGGCCGCTATTAGTATACTAGTTCGTAAGATAATTCTTCTCTTAAACTACTAAAAATAGAGAAACACTCTAGCTTTTACTATTAATATAGGTAATAGCTATAGCTTATTCTCTATTTCTTAGCTAAACTATCTTATCTCTACTACGTTAATCTACGTAGGTTATAACTATTATAGTATAGATTATATCTATTATAAACCTAGTCTTATTAAAGTTATAGAAGTCGTAGTCTAAAATCCCGTATTTTACTCTTATATTTTCTACTAGTTGAAACCACGTGCTAATTAGCTTAGGATCTTCGTATAAGACTCTTTAGAAATCGTAAACGCGATTAAAACACGTCTTAAGAGCTAGTTATCGTTATATAAATTAATAAGTCTAGAGCTTACTAACGCGTTCTATCTCTCTTAATTCTAGGATAAAATTAGCTATATCTTCTATACTAGTAAGCCGTGGTATAAACCCTCTAGAATCTAGCTTAAGTATATTCTAAGAAATTACCTTCTCTTCTAGTATAGTTAATTTATAACGATTAGGTCGTGTTTCGTCGTAAGGAGTTTAGCTAGCTATTCTGTCTCTAAGTATAGTTATAGGGACTTTATATAGTTTTACTATAGTCTAAGTATTTATTATCTTAGATAAACGAATAGCCTTAATAGCTAGAATAATTCAAGCTTCTTTAGTTTAAACTTCTATTTATAGTAGTTGAGAAAACGCGTGTTAAAGTTAGTAGAGTAGAATATAGAGAAAAGTAGGCGACTCGATAATAAACCACGTTATTTTAGTATTAACTAATTAATTTAATATAAGAATTTTGAAAATCGACGAGTTAAAAAATCCTAACCTTTACCCGTATTTGAGGCTTCATTTGTAGCTGGCTTATAGCTACATTTCTACTATATTTCTTATACTACTTGTGATTGCGCCCCAAAGCAATGTCTAGGCTGAGTTACTCTTGTCTTAGGTAAGCAAGAATCAAAAGAGGCATGCGAATTAAAAATTTACAACGGCAAATATTTGCTTGGAAAAAGAGTTGATAAAGAGTGGCAAAAATAGTACCTAGCCCAGTCTCTTCTCCAGACCACCGGCCTTTTTACCTATACTGGGGACCTTGTACCGTTTCTGTCTGTTTCCTCCCCTTTCGAGTCTTGACTGGTACTCATTCTTTGCTCTCGCCTCCGCCTTCATCATTTTATCCGCCACCGCCATCAAAGCTCTTTGCTGTACCTCTGGGACTCCGACCAAGCTGGTTGACGTACCAGCTCTCATAACGAGTCTTTGATCTTTGGATTCCTTTGCTGACACCTCCACAGTTTCTGACTCATCGAGAACCTTTTGCTTGGGAGATGGAGATGATGGTCGTTTTGGGGGCCGCTGAGGTCGGGTTGTCCGATTTCCAAGAATCCTTCCCGAGGGCAATCGAAGCTCGTCCTCATGTGGAACAAGGGTCTTGGGTTGTGTTATATCTTCTTCGTCGGCATCTCCTGAGAGATCATAGAACTGGCGGAACTGATTCTCCTCATCCTCGAGATCAAATTTGCAATGACCTTTTGATTTCATATGAGCTTGAACTGCGAACTTTGAGCTCTTCAAACTGGCGCAAAAGAGACACTCGTTGAACTCAGAGATGATAGTAAAGAGATAGCTGAGCAGTGATTCCATGTCGATGAGGTATTCCGCATCCGGGATGAAGAAACTGTGTGCTTGAGACATGTGCTTCAAATTCAGCTCCATGTCTGCCGAGCCGTATTTGCAGAACAAACATTGCTTTGCATTGAATTCCTCCTCATCGTCAGAGGACTGATTTTCGGGGTCCTCCAAAGAAAGATTTTCAAGGAAAGGACTGTCTTCAGAGGTAGTTGCTTTCGAGTTGAAATCGGCAAAGGCCTGAATATGGTTTCGTGATTTGAGGTGTGCGTGCCATGCTTTTCGATTGGAGTAGTGTTGCTGGCACGCTATGCACGACTTTTGAAATGCTGGCTCCGTCTCATCATCCGGGGTATCGGCCGGAAGCACTTGCTCGTGAAATACTCTGGATGAGATTGGGGGCAAGGAAGCAATCCGTCGTTTGAGGTTGTAGACACTTGTGGTATTAGCTTTTTGTGTCGCTCTCTGCTGAGAATTGACACTTACTGCCACTCATCCTTCATATGTGATCGGTGGGTCTCGCGACTGTTAAAGCTAGCAAGGCACGTCGCACAATTGTACTCAGCTTCCAAGATTAGGCTCGCAAGAGATTCCCCGGAAGTTGCTCCTAAGGTTGCTCCAGCTGATGCTCCTGATGCCCCTGATGCTCCCACCATGATTGAAGAGGTAGTGGAAATAGAAGGTGTTCTGCACCGTCGGGTGAGGGGTGGTGAGGGGAAGTTTGTTGAGAATTATTGGGGATTGAGAGGGGGAAGGAAAGACAGTACTTGTACCCTGGATATGTGTGCCTATACGACGACGACGGCTCAACAACTGAGATGACTCGATTGATGTGGTGGATGGTGGTCTGCGCCTGCTTTCGACACTTCGACAAAGGATGAGTCGAAATTGCTCACGACAGGGGGTCCGCGGTTGAGTGGGTAAACCTCGGGACCATCTTTCTGCCGCCAAGATTCGTACACCGCCTTGAAGTTGCCCCTCAGCTCAGCTCGCATTGTAATTTCTCCCCAAAAACACCATCTCACACCTTCAAGATGGCTAAAACGAAAGGGAAGAGGAAGCACCAAGGCCCGCAGATTGACACCAGTTCGAAGAAACTCAAGACAGCTGCAATTGTAACGCCTCCTCCAGACAAATCCCAATCACCTCCCGATGTCGAGCCCAAGAACATTCAAGCCATTGGTCTGGACCAGGAAGATATTGAGCTCGCAATTGATACTCTCCATGCCTTGTCCGAGAACCCCAGCGTTATCAAGTCCAAGGCTTGCAAGGATTTGAGAACTGCTGTTTACGAATTCCGCCAGTCTTGCACTACTGGCTTTAATGCAACAGGTTTGTGGCCCGTTGAAACTACAAATGCTTGATATTAATTAGTTATAGGAGACACAAACCTTACGGCTCGAGTCAGTGGAGCATTGGCAGATGGCGGGTATGTCGAAGCACGAATTCTTCTCGCTGAAATGCGAATTCGAGGCAAAACACCAAAACTTGGAGCGTTGTGCCGATGGGTACGGGATCTGGATGTTGTTAGTGGGCTGGCAGAGCAATTGGATGGCACCTCGAAACGAACACCAGCCGAGGAAACCCTTTTAGTCGTACTCGACTCCATTCTCCGCCTCACTGGCCCGACCGACTACAATATAGGAACAGAGGCAACTGGGCCTATCTCACCAATGGCAGAATGGGACCTGAGGGGCGATTCGACCAGAAGGGGGACATATGCCAGTGTCCTCAATGGCAGCATATCTTCCTCGCTCCCAAAAGATACCAAATCCAATTTCCGAATTATCGAGACCACTTCGGGCCTTCAACGGAAGCCAGCGAATCTCCACCCTGCTATTCTATATACCTCCAGGGAGGACTCAATCCCTCTATCCACAACTCACTTGAAAGCATCTTACCATAAACATCCCACCATCCCAAATCTACACTTACTGAAAGATGTGCTGATGCCAGAAGAATGTACACAGATAATTGCTGCCGCTGAAACAATTGGGTTTACGCCAGATGCACCAATCCGAGAAAAGGGGGAGGAAAGTAGCATATTGGCACACAACTTTTATTGGGTTGTAGATACCACTTTCTGTTCGAAACTTTGGAGTAGAGTTCAATCTTTTGTTCCTGAAGTTGTGGGTGGCAAAAAGGTTAGAGGATTAAATCGTCGTTTCAGAGTTTATAGATACGTACCTGGAGCAGAATATCGAGCTCACATTGGTAAGAATCACGCACGACCTAACTCCATAACTTGACAATTTATTGACCAAACTTTCGCAGACGGAGCATGGCCCCCTTCCTCGATCGATGCCCAGGATAAATACATATACGACTCATCTCCACCCGAAGCAAAACAATCATCCCTCTTCACATTCCTTATATACCTAAACGACGAGTTCGGAGCTGGAGAAACCACATTCTTCCTCCCCAGTGCGAAAGAAGGTGTCATGAATGCATATCCCGTTAAGCCCATTCAAGGAAGCGTGGCCATGTTCCCCCATGGGGAGACAGAAGGTAGTTTATTACACGAAGGCACCGGAGTTCGGAAAGGCGAAAAGCCATCTGCGAAGTACGTCATACGTACAGATGTACTTTATGATGTTGATTCATAGCAATGAAATCTTCTTCGGAAGAATGATTCGATGATTTCACTACGCATGGAGTTGATGCGAGCTGCTAAATTCGGTGAGTTCTTTCTCCGTGAATAGGAAGGGGCACCGGGATCTCCAATTGTGTCTCCTGAAACGAAAGTTGCTTTCGGGAGTTTTCAATGTGTGCCGACGGTATTTGCGGGCCGTTCTGCTATATTGTGTTGGGAGTTTATGCTAAATTGACAGTCCGGCAGTGCATTTTCATTTGCGCATCATACTTCCCGTCTTTGTACTCATATATCCAAAACATTTGCGGAGACTCTCCTGGGGTTGTCGGGACTGTCGTGTGTGTACCTTACTGCCAAATTGAAGATCTATACATCCCCGCGAATGGCCACAAGTTTGCGGCCAGAATTCTTGATCTGATGATCACCCCTATTCGCACATTTATAGTGAGCTAAATTTCATTGGGCAATGCGTATTATTATTGAGATCAAGGGACTTGGATTCTCTTAGGCACTGTGTCGTATGTATCTCGGCGGAGTCTTGGGGGAATTTTCTTGGTTCTTGGTTAGGACGGCATTTTCATACTCCTTCTAATAAAATCAATCTCCTTTCATTTTGCCTCTCTTCTCGCTTCCTTCCTTCCCTCTTGTAACTTCCTCTCTTCTCTCCCCCACGTTCTTCTCGTCGCGAAAATGAAGCTCCCATCCTCCGCTTCCCTATGGCTCGCCCTAGCAACAACCATCTCCGCCGCACCAGGAGATGGCGATTGGGCAGCAGCATACACGAAAGCGAAAACTGCCCTCGCGAAACTCTCGAACCAAGAGAAGGTGGGTATGGTAACCGGTGTTGGGTGGCAGAAGGGTCCCTGTGTGGGGAATACGGGGTCGGCGAATAGTATAAAGTTCCCGGCGCTTTGCTTGCAGGATGGGCCTTTGGGGTAAGTTTTATCGTGAATTGGATTCCGTGGGGACTGTGAGGGGTATGGGAAGGGTAGGAGTGGAATTGATGGCTGATATTTGCACATCTAGAGTGAGATACGCACAGCAGGTTACGGCTTTCCCTGCGGGCATTACTACGGGTAGTACGTGGGATGCTGCATTGATGAATGCCAGGGGTCTTGCTCTGGGTATATTTTCCCCTTCCCATCCCTCACTTCTCCGTTGTTGACAGATGGTGTAGGACAAGAAGCGAAGGGGTTGGGTGTTCATGTTCTACTTGGTCCTGTTTCTGGTCCTCTTGGGAAAATTCCTACAGGAGGCAGGAATTGGGAGGGCTTCTCGAATGATCCTTATTTATCTGGGATTGCTATGTCTGAGGTATGATCAACCTGAATGGTGTACGGACGTAAGCTGATTTGGGGATAGACGATTAAGGGAATGCAAACTGGTGGGGTGCAGGCAAATGCTAAACATTATAGTGAGGAACTGTATAGGCCCCTTTTTCAAAACAAACATTGACGGAATTCAGTTGGTAACGAGCAAGAAAAGAACCGAGACTCTCAGAGCGCAAATATCCCAGATAGGGTTAATCACGAGGTAACTGGAAATCTCAAATTTTGAAGAAATTCTAAGCTAACATACGACATAGTTGTACCTATGGCCGTTTGCAGATGCTGTCAAAGCAAACGTTGCTTCGGTTATGTGCGCTTATAATAAAGCCAACACTACTTGGATATGTGAGAATAAACTATTACTTTCCAGCATTCTGAAGGACGAATTGGACTTTCAAGGTTTTGTTGTTAGTGGTGAGTTTCTGTGTTTGAAGCTATGACTTGGCTGGAATGGGTTGGCTTACAAAGAGAATAGATTGGGGTGCTCAACATACTACGAGTGGAAGTGCAAATGCCGGTTTGGTGAGAACTTCTCAAGATGGTATGGAAATTGGAGTTAGTCTAATGATTACTAGGATATGACAATGCCAGGAGACGGATTCGGAGACGGAAAATTCCTCTGGGGCTCCGCACTAACAAGTGCAATTTCCTCGTGCGTCTCCCCTCCCCCTTGGTTTCTCGGCTAACCATCCCCAGCGGCCAAGTCCCACAATCTCGACTCGATGACATGGTAACTCGAATCCTAGCCTCATGGTACTTCGTCGGTCAAGACACCGGATATCCAAGCGTTCAAGGCTGGACATCTTGGAATGGGGGAAAAGGCGGACCAAATGTTCAAGGGACTCATAAAACTGTTGCTAGGGCTATTGCGAGAGATGGAATCGTCCTACTTAAGAACGATGGAAATGCTCTGCCGTTGAACAAGCCAAAGAGTTTGGCGATTGTGGGACAGGATGCTATTGTTAATCCAAATGGGGCGAATGCTTGTGTGGATAGGGGGTGTAAAACTGGGACTTTGGCTATGGTATGTTGTGCTGTGATCGTAATTATGGTATTAACGGTGCTGATTCTTGAATTAGGGCTGGGGATCTGGGACTGCCGAGTTTCCGGTAAGAAATATATCAGGCTGTAAATTTTGGGGAAGTAATCGCTAAATTATTTTAGTATTTGATTGCGCCATTTGATGCTATCCAAACTCAGGCATCGAAAGATGGAACTACACTTACAACATCTACCACCGATACTCCAGCTGATGGCGCAAACGCTGCTGCCGCTGCCGAAACAGCAATCGTATTCATCAACTCAGATGCTGGTGAGAACTACATTACCGTAAGTCCTGTTGCCCTTCCAATTTACTCATTTCTCACAACCTCTAGGTCGAAAGCGCAGCAGGCGACCGCCTCAACCTCGACCCTTGGCACAATGGCAACGACCTCGTCAAAGCAGTAGCTGCAGCTTCTAAGAAAGTAATTGTAGTAATCCACTCCGTCGGTCCTCTAACACTAGAACCCATCCTCGCCCTCCCCAGCGTCATCGCCATCGTCTGGGCCGGAATCCCCGGACAAGAAAGTGGAACCGGTCTCGCAGATATCCTCTACGGATCCACTTCCCCCTCCGGAAAACTCCCATACACAATTGCGAAACAGGCTTCGGATTATGGTGCCAGCATCGCTCCTGGTGATGATAATTATAGTGAGGGGCTTTTCATTGATTATAGACATTTTGATAAAAATTCCATTTCGCCACGGTATGAGTTTGGGTTTGGATTGAGTTATACTACTTTCTCCTACTCGGCTTTGACTACAACACCCATTTCCACGACTTCTTCTTCAACGATCAAGGCTCCTGGTGGAATCGCAAATCTCTATGATATCGTTGCGACAGTTACAGCAACAATCACAAACAACGGTACGGTTTCTGGGGCAGAAGTAGCGCAACTTTATGTTGGACTTCCGGATTCTGCTCCTGCGACACCGATTAGACAGTTGAGGGGATTCCAAAAGGTTGCTATTGAGGTTGGGAAGAGCGCTACTGTGAAGTTTGGTTTGAGGAGGAAGGATTTGAGTTTCTGGGAGTCGGCGAGTGGGAAGTGGGTTCTTCCTACTGGGACTTTTAAGATTTGGGTGGGAGCTAGTAGTAGGGATTTGAGGTTGGAGGGGACGTTGAGCGCGTAGGCGGAGTCAGGTGAACCGAAGGCAATTGTCATTCTATCGTTTGGTCAGATAAAATGGCAATGAAAAGACTACTCTAGAGAAAACCTATCAAGGTAGGAGCCATCCTGTGGTTACATTGGGGGCTTAGTATTTTACAGTGCATCTTCAGTCAGCTAACGATCCACATCTCTTCCATTCTCCTCGGCTCTAACTTTCTGCATGTGTGGGTTGTGGGAGCTTTTGTCTTTCCTGTGCCATTGGCTCGCAACAACGGCCACAGCCCAACACGTATCTATTTTGAGCACCACGAGGCCCACGAGTGCGCTATTTCAAATGTACACCTCGAGTTCAATTCAACCCACCAGACCAACACTAGCCTGAATGCATTCCAGCAATTCCTTTTTAGTCCTTGAATACAGACAATCAAAAAGTGTCAAATCATAGGTCTGTCAGCAATTCCCTTTCAGAAGTGATCCTTACAACCTTTACTGAAAAATCAATTGATTTATCTATTTGTAATGCAAATGTTTAGTTGAATATTGTTGTTGTGTTGACGTTAACTCGCTGCTCACGCGAATAAAACTAAGCGAAAAAGGGGGCGAAATAGAAAATAGTACGCCTATCTCTTGTGCATACCACTTTATAAAAGGATTAAATATAGGGTTGAACAAAACTGTGGTTGTCAGAACGTATAAATATCGAGTCTATCTCTTGGGGTGTTTTAAGGCATCCGTAAAGCAGCAAGGTGCACACCTCTTGTGTTTGATCGCAGGTCCTCACGATATTTTATAATTCTCATACAGTCCCATTGATATTTATCTTAGGCACTTGGCTTTGTTCTGGACCGCTTAGGCGAGCCATTCAATAATCGTTCCGATGGTGCAGCCCCTCATGAAGGGGGAAGAAGCAAGCCTATTTCAAAATACGTTCGCGTGGCGCAGGGCTGAGTTATGTACAATGTCTCAGGTCAGCCAGCCATCTCCCTCTTATCTCACCAACTCTACCCAGTTAAATCTACCTGCACTTTCTATCTCAACTGTTTTTTTGCGGTCCAAAATCTTCCTCGAAAATGGTAAACTTTCCGAATCTTTCACAATAAATGATTGTGCTAATTACTTGCAGACTTCTAATACGTCATTTCTGAAAGAGATATACGTCCCAGATCCACCAAAATGTGCAGAAATTGAGTAAGAATGACCATTCTCTAAGGTTCAGATTTCTAAATGACAACTTTACACAGCATTGTTGCAGTCCATGGACTTAGTCCACTGAAGAATCCTAATCATGCTGAGGATACTTGGACAGCAAAATCTAGCCAGAAAATGTGGCTCCGAGACTTCTTGCCACTCAAGATCCCCAAAAGTAGAATTCTTCTCTTTGGTATAATTCAAACGCTGTTTTGTCAACAAGCGGAGCTGGTGTCCAAGACCACGCAGAATCTCTCTGCATTTGGGGTTTCTACGTAGAAAGCCTCCGATGCACAAGTCGGCCATACGGAACGATCCCAATACCAACAATATTAACCCCTTCCCAGTTCCTGGCTGCCAAATCTACTACCTAGCCGCCCTTACCTTCCCTTGACTTACAGATGCAACCTCGTGAAATCTTTAACCGGGAGGGGAACCAGTATTTCGTGTCTTAAAGGCCGTGGTATTGCGAAGCATCCAATAAAAAGAAACGATTTTTGGGTTGGAATCGTGTTGGTGTTGTATCTACAGAGGCTCAGTGGCTGCAGCAAGTGAGGATGATCACGGCATACCAACATGACAACCATGACAAGGAAGAGCTGACCAGAAATGAAATTGGTATCCAAGGCCGATTGGCTGTGAAATGTCACTCTAAACTGGGGGGCTTTTCATGTTGGTACCAACAAAGGCCGCAAGGGTATGCATGAAGTGGTTCCACCAAGGAACTACCAAGATTGCCCTCAGGCTCGATACTCTTTCTCTATCTCTTTCTAGTGTTATCCCTCAGTACTTGGAGTAGCAGACTTTCCTTTCTCTGAACTGTTTATTCTCACTACTCTACCAATTCTCGCACAGTCTACGACGGCATTGGGAATCATCAAAATGGATCCAAAAAAGACGTCCACGGATTTGATTGGCGAGATCGAAACCCTCTTGAAGAAGAACGATGGGGGTTCCCGAAAGCAGGCGGCACAACTTAGTAGAGCATTGACACTAGAACTGGAGACACCAGAAGATACTGCAGTACAACTATCCTTTATGGTTAGTGGGGCAGCATATAGCTTGTTTTTTCCTTGATTTACTGACTACTGTTGGAACAAGCCACTTCAGGTGTTGTGTGCCAGGCTAGCTATCGACCTCAAATTGTTTAAGTTTGTCACCGAGCACTCTTCGGCTATCACAGCGGAGGAGCTCTCCATTAAATCCGGCGGAGAGAAACTGCTCATCGGTATTTATTGTCCTTTCCCATTCAGTTCCACCTTAGGCTAACTATGGGCGAACCAGTACGATTAATGAGAGTTCTCTCTTTGATCGGGTTTGTGGAAGAAGTGGGCGAACAGAAATGGGCTCCAACAAAAGTTACCACAGCCATGATGATGCCTTCGATTGAAGGAAACCACAAACATCTCTGGGATATGACGTTTGGGACTGCAGCAAAAATCCCCGAATACATGCAAAAGTCCGGTTACAAGTCGCCGACTAGCCACCATGATGGCCCATTGCAATATGCCCTGCAAACTAATCTTGCATGTTTTGACTATTGCAGCTCAAAACCGAACACTTTGGAAGATTTTAACAATATGATGACTGGTATTCGCCATTCACGCCCGAGTTGGGTTGAGTGGTTTCCGGTAACTGGGCAGCTACTCAAAGGTTACCAAATGGAGACTGTACTTCTGGTGGATGTTGGTGGTGGCTGGGGACACGATTTAGAGGCTTTCCAACAGAGATTTTCTCAGAATTCCAAGCTTGTACTTCAAGATCTTCCCCACGTTACCGAAAAAGTGCCCCCTCTGCCCTCAAATATCGAGGTAGTGAGTTATGATTTCTTATCTGGTGCTCAGCCAATAAAAGGTACGTGCTCTCGAATATTGGTTTCTTCTTGATGTCTAAGTTAACAAAATACACAGGATCTCGGGCCTACTTTTTTCATTTCATCTTTCACGACGTGAGTAACTTGATCTAATATCTCTTTGCTATTTTGTCTGTCACAGTCGTAAAAATCTCGATGGAGAAAGAAGCAGCTCCGAATTACAAGACCCCGCACTAGCTGACTCTCATCTTCTAGTGGCCGGACGACAAATGTCTTCAAATTTTCCGCCACACAGCAGCAGCTATGACACCAGGGTATTCAAAAATTCTTTTGAACGAATACGTTTTATGGGACACTGGATGCTCAATGGCACCCGCAATGATGGATTTAAACATGCTCACTCTCTGCTCTGGAATGGAAAGAACTGAAAGCCAATGGCGTGAACTTGTGGGGCAAGCGGGCTTGCGTATTGTAAATATTTTGCGTCCTGAAGGCGATTCTGAGGGAATCATTGAAATTGAGCTATGAGAGTCAATTTTTACATAGAAATCTCGTTACTGTTCTAGTTTTTGATCTCTGACCACTACTATTCTAAATCCTCCGGCAAGCCCCTGATGTTACTCCCGCATTGTTTTTGTTTCAAGGGTTGCCCCATCAAAAACACCATTACCTCATGCTTTCGCAACTTCGTGTTGTCCGATTTTAGTTGACTCTAGGGCTGGAATCGCGGGATTCTTCTTTAATAGCTTCGCGATGACCGAGAATAGACATGACACCACGAATAAAAGAGCGCACCAGATCTGGAGCCACATCCATCCATTTTGTCTCAGCAATATAGCACCTGCCACTGGCCCACCAATTAATGAACCGATTCCAGAAATAGCAAGCATCATTCCAAGTCGCACACCAATGCTCTGCAGATTTGGTGAGAGGGTAGCAACTATGGTTGGAGGCAACGACACGAACGGGCCCTGTAGAAAACCGTAGAGTATGCAAAAGAATACAAGACCCACAGCATTGTGGATTCCGATCCAACCGAAAGTCAAAACAGATATACCGGCAGTGAGGGGAATCAGGACATTTAGTGGACCAAGTTTGTCAGCAACGAAGTTTGGAAGAAGACGCCCCGCTATGGAGGAAGCATTCATAATCGACAAAAGGTAGGAAGCGAGATGCGGCGATATGGTCGTTTGCTCTAGTGCGTAAAGGTGAACGTAAAATAGGGTAATATAGATGGACATGATTCCAAAGAACTGCCCAATACAAAAAGTGATGTATGGTAAGTCGAGGAGAGCCCTCTTATCGTATAACGGACGCCTAGTAGACGATGGGGGTATCTTAACAGTCAAGATAAACACCGGGATCATCAGAAGCGCTAAAATCATAAATGCCATGATGCGGATTGACCAGGCAAAGCCCACCTGAGGAACTAGCTCTTGGAAAACAATTGGGTAGATGATGCCCCCTATAAGTAACTATGATTAACAACTATCTTTCTGCATGGGGTGGAGAAACACTCACCTAAACTGCCCCCCGCAGATGCAATTCCCAAAGCGGTACTCTTCTTTTTTGAAAAGTAGTGCGCTAAAACAGCCACACTCGGGAGAAATAGACAACCGAGACCGAGACCAATAGCCACCCCTTGGGCTAAAAACACCTGCCAATATTGGGTACACAAGCTCAACATCATCATACCAAATACGACAAGAAAGGTTCCAAGCTGGATTAGAAATCGTAAATAACCACGATCGAACAGTGGGCCGACAAGAGCTGCCCCCACCAAAAGGAGGAAAGTTTGAAAGGAGCCAATCCATGATATATTCGAGGGGGAATGGGTGTTGAGAAGGTCAATTTGATAGAATGTTTGGAAAACGCCAAAAGAGTTTACAAGACCCCTTGGAAGTCAAAAGTCAGCCTTACGAGTTTTGGGTGGAAAGAACTAGCACCTACCAGGTGTTGAAAAAAACGCAAAAAGAGCCGAATACCTAGAGCCATGCCTTGATACCACCGTCCATTATAATATTCGGAATTAATGCCTAGGTAGCCAAAAGACTGATAAAGAATAGGGAAAGGTTCGACGTTTGTTGTCTTTCTAAGACACAGCTTTCTTAACGATACAGAGGAGTTGGAAAGCAACTTTGGTTTCCAATTATGGAGTTATTCGCATGCTCCGCATAGATAAACAAGCCGGCTACATGTTGTCATTTACGTACATGGCCGGAGGTAACCAACGCCACCAACAACAATTTCCAAAAGGCATTGGCTGACAAGGCAGCTTCGGTAAAGACAAGGGGGATTCTTGGCGGAATATTTAGCCTAAGTATTTGCCCACCACACAGCAATTCGGCAGCCCAAAATACTAACATCATGACTTGATCGACAACAGTATAGGTTATATTTTTAAAATCAACCAACATTGCCTTTCTGTTGGTCCATCGAGATCCGTCATCTTCATTTGTCATCAAGCAGATCGGCCGATTGTGCGGCAATATATGCATGTGCTACTTACGAGCCCGTCGTCAAAAGTCTGTGCTTTTCAGGGTATCGCAACCACGATAATTGATTTAATTAGGTGTTGACCACCTACACCGCTCTACTAATACATGAACCCAGTGCTCCTGCTTATCAATTAATTCATTGATCCATTTTTGTGGGATTTTATCCCATTCTTCTAGTACAAATTGCCGCATTTCTGCCTCAGTAGTAGGCTGCTTACGCCTCCTGTGAAGCGACTGCTTGATCCACCTCTAGCATTTCTTAATCGGGTTCATATCAGGACTTGTAGAAGGGTGTGGCATTAAGATAATCCCATGC
>JAPZOX010001234.1:0-14598 GCA_037952655.1 Hymenoscyphus sp. LP001
ATTAGATATAGCGCTTCTTTCTAGCTAGGCCTCGTCTCTTTTAGAGTACTTTTAGTTTCTGTCTTCTAAAGAAAAGAGGGAGAAAGCCTTAATAAAAAAAAGTGGGCAAATTCAAGCTTAACTCGCAACTCACTGTACCCAGAGTAAGAGACCCAGCAAATACTCTGTGTACTTTTCGTCGTTTTGTGTGTACACCCGTAGGACAAGATTGTAAGAGACCCTCTGCGTACATCAACATTTCATTTCTTATTATTCAATAATTTTGGGACCGTTATAGAGATTCTCTGAGAATGTTTAGGAGAATCAAGAATTTAGCCTTTTAATTCTTCCAAACCTTCTAGAAGAATACTTTCCAGTACCCTAGATTGTTTCGCACAATCCAAGGAAAGGTAAGTGTACGCAGAGTAATTCTCAGATCTCTTACGAGAAGGACGACTTTTAATGGTTAAGGGGTTTATATCAAATAGTAGCAAAAGTTAATGATTCAAAACCAACCTAGTTATGCTTGACTGTTTAGCATAATCTAAATCAAGGTTGAACAGAGTGATGCCCATTTTTCTCGCTTCCCAGACATTAAATCTCTAAAGCGGTGGATGATACGATACCATCTCGCACTACCACGGAAAACTGTTCTCTATCTAAAATGGGAGATTTCTTTCAGTATTTTGGGGATAGTAGGTAAAAATGATATTCTTAGAGCTTGAAATCACGGAATAAAAAGTGGCTCAGCAGCAACGGCTGGTAAAAAGTAATCAATTTAGCTACGTACTTACTCCCCGAGGCTCAAAGACACCCTCCTTAAACCTCCCATGAACCAACGAAAAAAAGATTACCAATCAAGGGAAGCTACTTCAAAGGTCATAAGACTGAAGTGTTCGTTCCAACTCTTCAAGGAACATCCGAAACTCAATTCTAATTCCGACTTTTGCACAAGCTGAAAATGTCGGTTGCAAATGTGGCGGTGTCGATATGTTCCCATATTTAGGTTGAATACCAGGGAATTGGAATGGATAACCGGTGAGAGTGAGAGTACTGAGCGATGAGTTACAAGATGCCTTTTGGTCTGCAAGTTCAGTCATCCATCGAAATGAACCTTCCACATGCTTGGCGACTTTCGATGCGTAACTCGAAAGGTTGAATGGGAGTTTTTGCTTTCCGGGGTGGAGGAAGACTTTGGATTGTATCATGGTGAAAGATAGCTGGCAGGCAAGACGTTAGTTGCGTGACAAGATTACCGAAGTGTTTCCTTAACTTACACTTAGATGTTCCAGCGAGCTTGGGAGCAATGTATAGAGACCCTCCCTGGGGGATAAATCATGAACAGGAGGCAGTAGCAACCGTGAATCCGTGACAAGGCTCCGAAGTGCAGTAAACACACTTAGATCTAGTCTATTTCCATCATGTCTCTCCCACCCCCACTTACTATCCAACAACAAATCATACAGATTTAGAGTAACAAGTGTTGCGAATATAGGAATAATCGTGGGCAAAATCCTTGATGGTGACAATGTATATTGCTCCGTACGTGGATCAAGCGTAAGAGGGCAGTGCAAAACTTTCAAATTCTTGCAATGTGCGATGATTGTTTTCAGTGCTGGGATATCGACTCCATCGCCGGCATCGTGCTGTATGACTTTGAGTGACTGAAGAACTGTATTTTGGGGGTACACTACATCAGGGTAAAGAACTCTGCTAGTCCAGTGTGTCCAAAGGTCCTTGAATTCCAAGAACCGAAGACTTGGAAATGATAGGAGTTGGCTTATTTCTGAAGTCTCGAGGCTACATGGTTGGTCCACCACTAGCTTCACCAGAGTTTGCATACAAAAAAGGTTGTTCCTGATGACTGGACAAGTTATGGTACATTTTTGCAACTTAGGAAGCTTTCCAAGAACTACCGGTACGCGTTTTCCGTAGTTTAAGGCAAGACTTTGGTTGTTGACATCGAGAGAGCGAACATTTTCACCGTAAGAATCCAAAGAATCGAGGGCCGGCAATGATTTTGTACGGGAATAGCCAATATGGACATGCTCGTAGAGAATAGGCAAAACAAGCTCATAGAGTGTTCGACAAGTCAACATGAGGCCAAGAGCGGTCTTGTAATTGGTTTTCTGGCGGACATTGACGTCGTGGTCCCATTCTTCCAATAAATACCAAAAGATGACTTGCTCAACTAATTCGTTTGGAAGCTTCTGAAGGAGCATATTTGCTGCAGTCGCTGAGGAAAATGTTTTGGGCGTTTCTGTTGAAGAGCTTCGTTAGAAGTAGAAACTTGTGTGTGAGAGACTTGTTGAAATAGATGATAATGCACGAGCCTGGTCAAAAATAAGCGTCACTTCATAATGCCAAAGCTAAGGTGAATATTCAGACAACGATTGTACTTCATTATAAGGTGAAGTACATAATGGTATCAGCTTATATGTTAGTGAAGGTAATAGTCAAAGGGCATGCTGCTGAGATTAACTTAATAGTCTAAACTGTAATATGCCCGCCATAACTGAATTCTAGGGCATAAAGAAAAGTATTATTCCAGAAAGGCTGCTTGAACAAGTAGTTAGTCACTGGATTTCTTTCTCATGGTTGCATATAGCTGAGAACAATATAGAGGTGCTAATAGTAATGTTTTTCTCAACCTTGCTTAGACGAGGTAAGGCGTTGATTTAAGATATTAAAAGCTGGAATATAGTATAGAGCTGTATTTAACCTGTCTGGTTACAGAGGATCATTAAATGTTGTTGAAACAGAAGACGTGATATAATATGCTTTACTAACCAGTTATTTGAAATTGACTAATTCTATCTAGGCGTTTTGTAAACAGCGTAATAACAAATTACTTAATTACTTAGAGTAACTTAGAGTTCTTCTTAAGTAGAGTAGATTTGAGTAAAGTAGTATAAAAATTAGATTAATTAGAGTAGAGTAGAGTATTAGGCTTTTATAGCTTAGAGTAACTTAACTTCGAGGTAGATAGAAAAAGCGGCTATGCTCGTACCTGTCTATATAGCTTGTTATTCTAACTATCTAAGGTAGTTTATTTTACTCTAGATATAAGTACTTTGAATAACTTGAGATATTTACTTAGAAGTTTAAACTAAATTGTTTTTGAAATTTAGAATAATAAGTAAGATAGACTATATAGCGAAACCGATATCTAACTAATAAAGATATCGAGTTCGAAGATTAGTATATAGTAAAGAAGATAGACTATTATTATTATTTACTTAGATGTCACGAATCACGTGTCAACACGTGACTAGTGAAGTCCAGGCGACGCCCTGACAGGACAAGCACTATCAGAACCCAGAAGAGGAAGAGAGGATTGAATGTGCTAGACATGCAATCCATGGATCTCATTACAGTTATATCACGTGACTCGGTTGGGAACAGTCAGGTGATGGAGTCCAGTTTTTGGGAGCCCTGGAATTGGAGTCGGACTCCATCTTCAGGACTCCTACAGAACGGGACTCCAAAACGAGAACGAAGGTTCTATATAAGACTGGCACGTCTGCCATTAGATAGGAGCTTCGTGCTCAACTTCAGTTATCAATCTTATCATCTTGTTTGACATCTTTGATACAAGTAACGAGTTCACTTCCAAGTGAACCCATCGGCGCACCTGTACTTCTTACCTGCACACCAACCATCGAGACTTAGTCACCTTTGCTTAGCCTGTTTGAGTTTCGTTACATTAGAAGTAAACTTGTTACTTATATTAAAGATATTAAATAAGATAATATAATTAATAAACTAAGTTAAGTATAGAGCTTCTATCTTATAGTAGATATACTAGTTATATATAGAATCTTTATATTTCTAGATTCTAAGATTCTAAGCTCTAAGTAAAGCTTTTATAAGCTTTAACTATTATATAACTTTTAATATAAGAGAATCCTTAGATCGTTGTTACAGGCCGAATGCAAAGAGGTTAATAGATAAGGTTGTCTTTATTCCAAGAAGAATTAACTAAGGAGGGAAGTCTATTCTACGTGCGAGGAAAGGGGTTTTATACGTAGAACCCCTTACGTCGAGGCCTCTGAGCAGAAGTCTCGTTTACAGCTCTTCGTCATGGCTTTTGTCATAGTACGTATGAGCTGTAAGGAGCTGAAGTCTCGCTATAGCTCTCGTCATACCTTTCGTCATAGACCTACGTATCCTCCGAGGTGATTACCGAGGTGGTTCCTAGGATTACGTGAAGTTATGTTTTGTACGAAGTTACGTAAAGTCACGTTTCGTACGAAGGTCGGTAGACCGAGTACTCTTCAGGTGTAATGTCACGAATCACGTTATGCGTGGTAAGTAGTCCAGACGGCGCTCTGACAGGACAAGGCACGATATCCAGGAAATGGAAGGTAACACAGGAGGGAATCAGTAATGCGAAGGCATTTAGGATATCCAGGATCTCACTGTTGGATGACCGTTGGAAGTCACGTGATGGATCCCCTTAGATCCCTTAAGGGATCCAGGCTTGTATAGGGATCCATGTAGCACGAGAGATTCTATATGTACTGGCACGTCTGCTGTTAGATAGGAGCTTCGTGCTTAACTTAGTTATTAATCTTATCATCTTGTTTAACATCTTTGATATAAGTAACGAGTTCACTTTTAAGTGAACAAACCTATCGCGTCTGTACTTCTTACCTGTATACCAACCTTCGAGACTTAGTCACCTTTGTTTAGTTCGTTTAAGTTTCGTTACACTTTAAGCACCTGCTTAGAAGTACTACCGATACGATGTCGAAAACTACACTATCCTTAGGATCAACCTCTATACCACCACCAGCACCGATAATGCCGGTAGCACCAGTCACTACCCTTAGAGAGGAAGTGAAGTTGCCGGTACTAAGAACGTTCGACGGCTCCCTAGAGAAACTTACTAAGTTTATTATAAAAGCTTTAATATATTTAAACTTTTACTTAGTATAGTTCGCTTATAAAACAGATTAAGTTATATAGCTTACTACCTGTCTTAAGAGAGTAGTATATAACTAGATAGAACCGTACTTAGAGGATTTTTAGAAAAATAAAACGTTAAATAGAAAGGTGTCGAACCTTATAAGTAAGAGTACTTAGGGATTATTCTTAACCGTTGCCGGATTTAAGAAGGGAATTAATTAGGTATTCGTAAATATAGATTTAAAGAAAAAAGCAGTACAAGCCTTATATAGCCTTCGATAAAAAGGCTCGGCTACTAAGTATACGTTAATGTTCTAGTAGTACTCTACACGCCTTAGCTAGAACGACGAAGCTTTACGTGAATAGTTCTATAGAGGATTAAAAGATAGTATTAAGGACGAACTAGCTTAGGACAACTTCCTAGATATACTCGATAAATTAACTAATAATATAATTAAAATCGATAATTAGAACTATAAACGAAGCCTAGAGAAGAGTAGTTATAGACATCGATAAGCAAAGAGTAGGAGGAAGGACTATAGAGATTTTATAGAAGTTGACGCTATATAGAAATCATAGGTCTTAAAGAAAGGGACTTAGAAGAAGAACTCTTGAAAAGGAGGACTTTCCTAGAAGGAGTAAAATCGTCGACGCGAGTAGAACTTATATTATAACTATAGCCTCCTAGGTTATAGAGCAAATAAGTATAGTAAGAAGAAAGACTCTAAGAGAAAGAAATAAATTAATACTACTATTTAATAATAGGTAGCTTTAACCGATTATATTAAACTTATAAATAAAGAACTCGAGGTACGAGGATACGACACGTAAATTAAAACAGACGCTATAGATATAACGGCAGGCGCTGTATACTTATAGCTAAACAAAGGAATTAAGTTATAAGTTAGTAAGATATAAGATACTAATAATAATAGAGATCTATTACTTAAAGAATATTATAATATATAATTAGAAATAGATTACGAATTACCTCTTTAAGTAGAATATAAATCGCTACTATTAATAAGTTTATTAGAGTTATTAGAATTAGTATCTAACTTATTAGAGATAGATCTACGAATACTAGAGCCTAAATAGAGCGAGACGTAGGTATTTATTAGAACCTTTAAAAGAGGGAATAGATAAGTATATATAGAAAACTAGAAACCTGATTTTTAGAGCCTATATTCTACTTAGGGAGTTAACTCTATAGTCTTAACTACTTATATAATAGTACGAAATAAACAGGACCGGGTAATAATAGTTAGCCTCGTTACTAGAAGAGAAACCATCGAGCTTAAGGAACCTAGACTAGAATAAGTAGTACTAAATAACTACCTAGAAGAAGGGGACTTATAGATAGTTACTAAAATAAAAGATAATACTACTAAATAGGAATAGTATTATCTAAAGGGTTTTAACGAATATAATAGATACTATTACGGGCCGAATACAAAGAGGTTAATAGATAAGGTTGTCTTTATTATAAGAAGAATTAACTAAGGAAGGAAAGAGAAGAAGTCTATTCTACGTACGAGGGAAGGGGTCTTATACCCCTTGCCTCGAGGTTCTTTAGTAAGTATAAGCTATAAGGAACTAAGATGTCGTTATAGCTCTCGTCATAGCTTTCGTTATCGAGGTGATTACCGAGTGAGGTAATTGCCGAGGTTGTCACGTGAGGTCACGTGTTTGTACGAAGGTCGGCAGACCGAGTACTCTTCGGGTGTAAACCGTCACAGATACTTAAAGTTAGTTAAGACTATAGGTTAGAAATTAATAAGAAATATTAGGTACTAAGGGTAGAAAAGGGAATAGCGATATTATTTAAGAGATTAAGAGATTAGCGGATGTTTAGAGTTGTTTAAGTAAACCTATAGACTGCTCTAATCTAGGAATTTCACTAACTAATAGAAGGCGAATAATAGGTTACTAAAATTCTAAGAGGAACAACTATTAAATAGGTTTATTATAAACTATAAGCTATATTAGATTAGTTAATAGAGAGATACTTTATTAGAACTCTTCTAGAACCTAAGAGAACTATAGAAGATAGTCTAATATATAAGGTAGCCTTTTCTAATAATAAAAAGGTAATATTCTTCCTAAGCTCTTTAAAAGAAGATAATAGTAAAAGAAGATTCGAGGTTTATTATATTAAACTAGAAATTTATACTACTACTAGAGAAAATCAACTTATAGTAATAGCAAAGATAAGAGGAAAGGAACTCTAAGTCCTGATTAACTCTAGAGTAATAGGTAATTTCCTTTCCTTAATAGCTTTAAAAAAGCTAAACGTCTTAATTAAAGATATAAAGCTATACTATCTAGGGGTAGTTAATAGAACAGATATTACCTACTAAGATAGGATTATTAATTAGTAAACTATTCTAATAAAAGTTAATATTAAAGAATACTACTTAGATATATAATTTAATATTATTAAAATAGAGAGTAAGGAAGTAATACTTAGTATACTATAGATTTAAGAACATAATCTAGATATTAACTAGAAGGCTTAAATAATAACCTTTAGTCGATATAATTATATAGGTTTATAATTATAACTATAAGGCTAGAACAAGGTTAGCGCTACCTCTTCTAAGACGCTAGAACACCTTACCTAAGGTCCTCTATAGGTTAGTAAGACAGCTGATAACGAAATACCTATATAGTATAGAGAATTTAAGGCTTTGTTCAAAAACCTAGAAGACTTATAAGCCTTGCTAGAACATCGTCTATAGGATTATAAGATTAAATTAAAGAAGGGTTATAACCTTAGAAAGTAGAAGCTTCGATCGTATAACTAGAAAAGCCTATAGAAAATAGAAAGTTATATAAAAGAAGGTATTAAAAAGGGATATATTAGAAGATCTAAGTCGCTAATTACCTTAAATATACTTATTATTAAGAAAAAGGACAACCTAGATAGAAGAGTATATATTAATTACTAGGAAGTAAATAATACTATAGTTAAGGACGCTTATCCGCTACTAGCTAGCTAATACTTATAGGATAAGTTAGGTAAGGTAGTATAATTTACGAAACTAGATTAATAAAACGCTTATAGACTTATATAAATAAAAGTCGGAGACGAATAGAAAACAGTATTCGCCTTACTATTAGGTCTCTACGAATATATAGTTATACTATTTAGACTATATAATATACTAGTTATATATTAGAGATAAAATAATAATATTTTAAGAGATCTTCTAAGAGTAATAGTAATCTATTATCTAGATAATATTCTAATCTTCTTAGAAAACGAAGAAGAATATAAGAGATATATTAAAGAAGTTTTATAATAACTTATAAAAGTGAACTCTTAATTAAAACTCTTAAAATACGAGTTTAGAGTAACTTAGATACTTTTCCTAAAGTAGGTATTTAGCTTAGGAAAAATAGAAATAGATCTAGTAAAGATCTAGAATATCCTAAACTAGAAGTTACTAGAGAATGTTAAGGATATATAGTCCTTCTTTAGATTTGTAAACTTCTACTATCTATTTATTAAAGACTATATAACGATTACTAAACTAATATTAGAACTAGTAAAAAAGGTTATTAAGTTTATCTAGAGTAAATATACTAAAAACGCTTTTTAAAAGATTAAGGTAAGATTTATAGAAAAACCTAGTATAATAGAAATAGACGCCTTAGATATAGCAGTAGGTACGGTCTATCTATAACCGAATAATAAAGAGAAGCTTATACCTATCGCGTACTACTCTAAAACATTCGATCTAGCGTAGTAGAACTATAGTATCTTTGATAAAGAATTACTTACTATAGTACTAACTTTAAACTACTAGAGAATATACCTTTAAGAGGCAAAACATCTAGTTATAGTTCTATCTAACTACGAGAACTTAAGAACGTTTACTATAATAAAGGAACTTATAATAAGATAACTAGTAAGATAGTCTGAAATATTATTAGGGTTTAATATTATTATATAATATATAAAGAGAACCTTAAACGCTTAAGTAGATGCCCTTAGCTAGAAACCTAGATACGAAGGAAATAAGGAATATAAAAAGATTATAATCTTAAAAACTCTTAAGAATAGGGATTTCGTACCTACATTTTATAAAGTTACTACTATAGTAGAGTAACTCCGGGAACTATAGTATAATATAATTAAGAAAGTATTTAGCCTAGATAGCTAGAAAACTCTACTAGGTATAAGAAGTAGTAGAATAAAGAATAGACTAGTCTTCTATAATAATAAAGTCTTTATTCTAGATAGTATTATAAAGGAGTTTATTAGAAAATAGTATAAATTACTAGTATATAGTTACTAGGGAATTCGAAGAACTCTATAGCGTATAAAATAGAACTACTATGTTAATAGGTTGTCGGCAGTAGTTAAGGAAGTGATAGTAGAGTGTAATACTTATACTAGGAATAAGACTTCTTACTATATACTTTATAGACAGATAAACACTACTCTAATACTATAGATACCTTAGAAATCGATCTCTTAGGATTTTATTATTAAATTATAAAAATCTAAGAACTCGATAACGAAGGTTAAATATAATTCAATTCTAGTTATTATAGAATAGCTTATAAAATATATAATTCTAGTACCTTATTTAGAATTAAGTATAGCTAAGGAATTAGTATTCGTATTCCTAAAAGAAGTAGTCTTAAGATATAGACTACTAGAAGAGATACTCTTAGACAGAGATAAACTCTTTACTTTTAAATTCTAGATCGCTCTTATAAAACGATTAGGTATAAAAAGAAAGCTCTTTATAGCTTTCTACTCTTAAATAAATAGAGGAAACGAACGTATAAACTAAGTAGTAGAAATATACCTTTATTATTATATAAACTATTAGTAAAACAACTAAGTAGAACTGCTGCCTTTAGTATAGTTTACCTATAATAGTTTAGTAATAGAAATAACACTTATTATACTATTCTATACTAATTTTAGATATGAATTAATAGTATATTAAGAACCCCTGTCTATAACTATCGATAACTAGCTTGCTTATATTTAGGTCTTAAAAATTAAGAGGTTATATAAAGAACTCGCGGAAGACTTATAGTTTATAGCTAAAAGAAATATATACTACTATAATAAACGACGTAGTTAAAAGCTAACGCTAAAAGAGAGGGATAAAGTCTACTTAGTATAAAAGAATATTAATATAAAAAGACTAAGTAATAAACTAGACTATAAAAAACTTAGACTATTTAAAATTAAACGAGTTAGAGGACCTTTAAACTATGAATTAGCGCTACTATAAACTATAAACATCTATCTAGTATTCTATATATCTCTACTTAAACTAGTACTACTAGGAGCCTTACTAGCTCTACTTATAGAAATTTAACTAGTAAACCTAAATATTAAGTATAAAGTTAAAAGGATTCTTAACTATAGACTTATTAGAGAATAAGTTAAGTACTTAATTAAATAGTTAGATTACCTATACTTAGAAAACACTTAAGAACTAAGAAGTAATCTTAACTATTACCTAGTAGAACTTTAGAAATTCTACTAGTAAAACCTAGGTTTACCTATATCTCGTAGTCTAAAGGAAAAGCTTTAAGGAAGGCTAGGTTAAAGCCTATCTTAGATTAGAAACCGACAGGAATAGGCAGAGCTACTAGACGAGCAACCTCTGCCTCTTACTGTTCCTTTTCCTCTCTCTCTTTCTCCTCCTTCTCTTTCTTTTCTACCTCCTTAGTAGCGTCGAGTTTATTAAGAAAACGAAGCTCTTAATAGGATATTTTATACTATCTTTCTTTTAGAAAGGCCTTCTACTTCTATAACTATAGAATCCTTGCTATTACCTCCTCCTCTCTCTCTAGCTTCTTCTCTTATTTTTCGATAGAGGCCTAGTTACTAGTATAAGGAACGTTCT
This sequence comes from Hymenoscyphus sp. LP001, assembly GCA_037952655.1. Lineage (NCBI taxonomy): Eukaryota > Fungi > Ascomycota > Leotiomycetes > Helotiales > Helotiaceae > Hymenoscyphus > Hymenoscyphus sp. LP001. The sequence continues at coordinate 10,773 of JAPZOX010001234.1, forward strand.
TCTCCTAGGCGTCGTCGGTCCTATCGTATTTTAGCTTTAACTGAACGTATTTAGAATATCGAGAAGATTAAGAGGAATTAATAAAACATCTATGCTTTTAAGAAGCGTAGTAAGAGTATAGTAATATTTCGTTATAAACTATTTTAATACTTTTTATAAGAAGTATTCGTTCTTCTTTCTTCTTCTATATAAGGTAGGATATAATAGAAAGAAAAGAATACTACTAGTATCTTAACCGAGTTCCTTAGCTTATACTTAAGCGTGAGGACACGCTAAGCTAAGAAGGGGATAGTGTTACGAATCACGTTATACGTAGTAAGTAGTCTAGACAGCGCTCTAATAGGATAAGACACGATATCTAGGAAATAGAAGGTAATATAGGAGGGAATTAGTAATACGAAGGTATTTAGGATATCTAGGATCTTACTATTAGATAACTGTTAGAAGTTACGTAATAGATCCTCTTAGATCCCTTAAGAGATCTAAAGGGATCTAGAGATCTAGGCTTATATAGGGATCTATGTAGCACGAGAGGTTCTATATATACTAGTACGTCTGCTATTAGATAGAAGCTTCGTGCTTAACTTAGTTATTAATCTTATTATCTTATTTAACATCTTTAATATAAGTAACGAGTTCACTTTCAAGTAAACAAACCTATCGCGTCTATACTTCTTACCTATATACCAACCTTCGAGACTTAGTTACCTTTGTTTAGTTCGTTTAAGTTTCGTTATATATAAACCGTTATAATCGTTTAACTAGCTTAACTAATCTCTATTTACTATAAGAGCTATTAATATACTTGTTCTATTAGAGCGCTGTCTAGACTTTATTCTTTATATACTAGCACGTGATTTGTAATAGACCAGTGAAATTAATAGCTCTGCCTAGCCTCTTAGCATCGTTAGTCTATTCTCTTCTTTCTCTATAATTTCTCTCTTTTTACCTATATTAGCCTTTCTTTGCTAATTAAATTACTTAGATAGCTAGCCTAGTCTAATAGGTGTTTCTTATCTTCCTCTTTCTTAAAGTATAACAGGCGGAGTTAGACAAAGAAGGTATAAAGTAGATAGGGTATAAATCAAAGGTTTCTGTCTCAAAGTTAGATTGTTCGGAGATTATTCTCGCTTCTTCTCACCTGCTCTAGTTTTTAATTAGCTTAATCTATCCTGGCCTTATCGGAGTCTTCTCCTAGCCTTCCTTTGCCTATTCTATTTGAGTGTTAGCCTTCCTATGTCTAGCCTAGAAAGTTGGGTTGCCTTGATTAGACTATAGTCTAGGCTAGGCTAGTGTTACGGGCCGAATGCAAAGAGGTCAATAGATAAGGTTGTCTTTATTCTAAGAAGAATTAACTAAGGAGGGAAGTCTATTCTACGTAGGGGGGGAAGGGGTCTTATACCCCTTGCCTCGAGGTTCTTTAATAAGTATAAGCTATAAGGAACTGAGATGTCGTTATAGCTCTCGTTATAGCTCTCGTTATAGCTTTCGTTACCAAGGTGATTACCGAGGTGGTAAACCTTGAGCTCTCGTCATAGATCGGTGAGGTAATTGCCGAGGTTGTCACGTTAGGTCACGTGTTTGTACGAAGGTCGGTAGACCGAGTACTCTTCAGGTGTAAACCGTTACAGCTAGACAGAGCGATTGATTTCACTGAGATAGATAGATATAAATAAACCTAGTATTTAATACTAAGCTACCAAATATATCGAGAGTAGAATACCTGTAGCTTATATTCTTCTAACTCGGCTAAGAGAAAATAGATATACAAGTCCTATTATCTATACTTCATTTTTCTAACTCAAATACTTCTCGAATATCTCTATCTAATAACTGCTATTCAATGAATTATTTAATACTCTATTCTCCTAGAAATTGTAGAACATTCTTCAATTGTTTAATAGTTGGTAATACTAGACTTACTATTAAGTCATGATATGACATTGGTTAGTTCTCAAGTTAAAGAAGAAAGCAGACCCCGATGGGGATATGTGTTGAATTTGATTTGTTTTACACTCGAGATTTCAAAACACACTTGTCATTGAAAATTCCTTTTGTAAGGTTCTTTCAAAGAAGTCTCCTGAAGCTTGAATTTGAAGGAGAAAAAAATAACGGTGCATGTCTATTTCACTCCTCGAGACTGTTTAGTCATGAAACCACCACCATCCCCCGCGATTCATTCTTCAAAGTGGATACCTATCTGGATCAAAGTCCTTCATATTTACGCAATCCATGACCTTTTCGATAAACATTCGAAAACTGATATGTATACCAGCTCTTTCGCAAGTTGATGATATTGGTACCAGGTGCGGCGGAATTAGTTGTAGATACGGTGAAGGTAGCGGGGCATTGCGGTTCCAAATCTGTCTGCAGTAGATAGTAAGAGTATTTAGCATATTGTTGCCTTCCAATTTGTGTTCTACCAACTCGTGAACATAGCCCAGCCAGGACTCCGTGGGAACAGGAACAACAGCTGTAATTTGAGAGTCTACTGAATCGTATTATAGGTCTACTAGGTGCTGAAACAGAGGTCGTAGCTGCCAGCTGCTGAAAAAGAACTGATAATATATTAGCTAAGTTTAACCTAACTTATAAGACTTAGTTACCTTTCTTTAGTCTATTTAAGTTTCGTTATACTAATAATTAGTAAGATAGAGTAGAGATTACTCTGATTTCCTATACTCTCTTACTACTAGTATATAATATTAACTTTATAAGATAGATAGTTTATAGTAAACTAGTTTACTTTATTTACTAATAATAAGACTTACTAATTTTATTAGTATTTTTAATAATAATTTAAACTATTAACGTGGTTTATCAGGACCTGGCGTATATCAGGACCTAGCGCACTTTTCCCATCTTCCCTACTTCATTATTTTAACACGCGTTATCTTAACAACCACTAATGGAAATTTAAACTTAAGAAGCTCGAATCATCTTAGCTATCGAGGCTATCCGATCATCTAAAAAGCTTAGTCGTCGGTCTACTATAAAAATCTACAAAGTCTCTAAAACTAGCCTTCGCCGTAGAATAAACAGCTAACTTCCTCTCTTAGAACGACGGCTAGTAAATATTAAATTAACTTAACTTAAGGAGGAAGTGATTCTTTAGAACATACTTGACTTAGATTCTAGAGGGTTTATACCCTAGCTAGCTAGTGTAGAAGATATAGTAAATTATATCCTCGAATCGCGGAGAGGGAAACGCGTTAGTAAGCTTTAGGCATATCGATTTGTACAATGACAACTAGGGTTAAAGACGGCGGCCTCCTATACGACTAGGTTATTAAACCAACAAGTAATAGATAGATAAACAACGAGACAGGTCTAGAATAGCTGAAACACTTCGATAAATATACTACTAGTTATATAAAGGGTCTATATCAAATACTGGTGTTAGATAGGCATAAGAGTTATAAATCGGCTGAATTTCAAGAGTATTATAAAGCACACAACATTATAACTCTTGGACTACCTCCCTACTTATCCTATATAACCTAACCACTTGATATTAGGTGCTTTAGTATATTAAAGCGGGCGTATAGTCGGCAGATTAAGACGTTTATTAAAGCCTATATTAACTATATTACGAAGGTAGAGTTCTTTTTAGCTTTTATAGTAGTATATAAAGAATTAATAACGGTCTAGAACGCTTAAGCTGGATTCTATAGAGCTGGCCTAGTGCCTTTTGACCTATAAGTAGTACTTTCAAAGCTTGACGTAAGGTTACAAACTCTAACTCCCCCAAGACCCTCTACTGCCAATTCCAATACTTAGATCTCCTAGACTCCCTTAAACCCTACTGAAGCGCTCTTATAATCGA
>JAPZOX010001235.1:0-14593 GCA_037952655.1 Hymenoscyphus sp. LP001
ATATATATAGTAATAAAATCAAAGTTTTAATTTTGAAATTTTTAATTAATAATTTATAGAGATATTAAAATATTAAAATCGCGATTTTAGATATATTTTCAGTTAGCCGGTTCGCTTGTTTAGCCGGTTCGCTTGTTTAGCTAGTTCGCTATATATACACGTTAGTATAAAGAGAACTCTACTATCTAATAGTTAGAGAATTATAGTCTATTAAAACAGTAAATAGAACTATAGCTAAATAGATATAATATTATCTAAGCGCTATATTTAACTAGTCTATAAAGAAACGATTTATTAGAACCTTACTAGAACTAGAATAAACTATAGAATATAGATTAATATATAAGATAGTCTCTATAGATTTAGAGAAAGTAACCTTCTTTCTAAAATCTAGTTAGAAAGACAGAGATAGACGAAGATTTAAGATATACTTTAAGAAAAAAGAATTAAATACTATCTCTAGAGAAAATCAGTTAATTATAGCTATAAAAATATAAGGAAAGAAACTCTAAGTTATAATTAACTCTAGAGTAATAAGTAATTTCCTTTCTCTAATAGCTCTAAAGAAGCTAAACGTCTTAATTAATAGTATAAGGCTATACTACCTAGGAGTAGTTAATAGAATAGACGTTATATACTAGAATAGAATTATTAACTAGTAAACTATTCTAATAAAAGTTAATATTAAAGAATACTATTTAGATATATAATTCGATATTATTAAGATAGAAAGTAAGGAAGTAATACTTAGTATACTATAGATTTAAGAATATAATCTAGATATTAATTAGAAGGCTTAGATAGTAACCTTTAGTTAATATAAATACGTAGGTTCGTATTTTTAACTATAAAGCTAGAACGAGGTTAGTACTACCTCTTCTAATACGCTAGAACACCTAGCCTAGAGTCCTCTATAGGTTAGTAAGACAGCTGATAACGAAATACCTATATAGTATAGAGAATTTAAGGCTTTGTTTAAAAACCTAGAAGACTTATAAGCCTTACTAGAACATCGTCTATAGGATTATAAGATTAAATTAAAGAAGGGTTATTACCTCTTAAAGTAGAAGCTTTAGTTATATAACTAGAAGAATCTATAGAGAATAGAAAGTTATATAAAGAAAGGTATTAAGAAGGGATATATTAGGAAATCTAAGTTACTAATTATCTTAAATATACTTATTATTAAGAAAAAAGACGACCTAGAAGAGAGAGTATATATTAATTACTAAGAAGTAAATTATACTATAGTTAAGAACGCTTATCTACTACTACCTAGCTAATACTTATAAGATAAGTTAAGTAAAGTAGTACGATTTACGAAACTAGATTAATAAAACGCTTATAGACTTATATAAATAAAAGTTAGAAATAAATAGAAAACGGTATTTACCTTACTATTAGGTCTTTATAAATACACAGTTATACTATTTAAACTATATAACGTACTAGTTATATACTAGAGATAAAATAATAACATTTTAGAGGATCTTCTAAGAGTAATAGTAATCTATTATTTAGATAATATTCTAATCTTCTTAGAAAAGGAAGAAGAATATAAGAGATATATTAAAGAAGTTTTATAATAACTTATAAAAGTAAACTCTTAGTTAAAACTCTTGAAATATAAGTTTAAAGTAACTTGAATACTTTTTCTAGAATAGGTATTTAGCTTAGAAAAAATAGAAATAGATCTAGTAAAGATCTAAGATATCTTAAACTAGAAGTTACTAAGGAATATAAAGGATATATAATTCTTTCTTAGATTTATAAACTTCTACTATCTATTTATTAAGGATTATATAAAGGTTACTAAACTAATATTAGTACTAACTAAGAAAGCTATTATATTTATATAGAATAAATAAGCTAAGGATACTTTTTAGAAGATTAAAGAAAAATTTACTAAGAAACCTATCTTATACGATTTTAACGTAGATAAACCTAGTATAGTAGAGATAGACGCCTTAGATATAGTAGTAGGTATTATTCACCTATAACTAATTAATAAGAGAAAGCTTATATCTATTATATATTACTCTAAAACATTTAATCTAGTATAGTAGAACTATAGTATCTTTAATAAAGAATTACTCGCTATAGTATTAGTATTAGAATATTAGAAGATATACCTTTAAAAAGCGAAATATTAAGTTATAATCTTAACTAACTATAAGAATTTAAGAACATTTATAACGATAAAAGAACTTATAACTAGATAACTAGTAAGATAGTCTAATATATTATTAGAGTTTAATATCGTTATATATTATATAAGTAGGATATTAAACACTTAAGCTAATACTCTTAGCTAGAAACCTAGATATAAAGAGAAGAAAGAGTATAAGAAGATTATAATCTTAAAGACTCTTGAAAATAGAGATATAGCTCTAACGGTTTATAAGATTATAGTACTAGAAGAGATCGACCTCTAGAGAAATAAAATCTAGAACACTTAGGAAAAGAAACGACCTTAGGTGCTTTAAGAAGAAAGAAACCTAGAATAGAAATAGGATATTAATATATACTAGTTACTAGAGAAATAGAACTACAAAGACAGGTATAAGAAAGAGAAACTTTAAGTCTCTAACTTATATACAAAAGAATTTGTTTAGGAATACTATATAGCACTAGTATATAGTTATTAGAGAGTTCGTAGAACTCTCTAGTAGATAAAATAATACTACTATATTAATTAGTTATCTATAATAGTTAAGGAAGTAATAGTAGAATATAATACTTATATCTAGAATAAGACTTCCTACTATATATCTTATAAATAGATAAGTACTACTCTAATACTATAAATACCTTAGAAATCGATCTCTTAGGATTTTATTATTAAATTACTAAAATCTAAGAATCTAATAACAGAAGTCGAATACGATTTAATCCTAGTTATTATAAAACGGCTTATAAAGTATATAATTCTAGTACTATATTTAGAATCAAGTATAGCTAAGAAACTAGTATTTATATTCCTAAAAGAAGTAGTTTTAAGATATAGACTACTAGAAGAAATACTCTTAAACAGAGATAAACTCTTTACTTTTAAATTCTAGATTACTCTTATAAAATAACTAGATACGAAAAGAAAGCTATTAATAGCTTTAGTATACTTTTCTAAGAATAACAAGTTTATAATATATCTAGTTAGATAAAAACAAAACTAGAGAAGTTCTACTACTTAGCTAGAAGAGAGCTATAGTCTATAGAATTAATATAAGAAACGACTATATAATAGATACGATATAAACCACGTACTACTATAGACTAGTTAATCTAAAAACGATTTAAAGAGAATCTACTAGTACTTACTAGGATTATAGAATACTAATAAGTATATAAAGTAGCTATATCTAGTAAAGAAAAAGTAACGTTCTTTCCTTAGTCTTATATCTAATTAGTTAAGAAAAAGAACTTAAAGAATTAATTATTTAAGACTTACTATATTAAACTAGAAATATATACTATGTTAAGTAAGAGATAGTTAATAGTAACTATAAAGATATAAGGAAAATAATTATAAGTTATAATTAACTTAGAAGTAATAAGTAACTTTCTTTCTCTAATAGCTCTAATAAAGAAAATAAGACTATATTACCTAGAAGTGATTAATAGAATAGATATTATCTACTAAGACGGAGTTATTAACTAGTAAACTATCTTAATAAGAACTAATATTAAAAGATATATCTTAGATATATAATTCGATATTATTAAAATAAGAAGTAAGAAGATAATACTTAGTATACTATAGATTCGAGAATATAATCTAGACATCGACTAGAAGGCTAGAATAGTAACCTTTAGCTGATATAATTATATAGGTTTATAATTTTAACTATAAGACTAGAATAAGCTTAGCGCTACCTCTTCTAACGCGCTTAAACACCTAGCCTAGAGTTCTCTATAGAATAGTAAGAAATCTAAACTAAAGATATCTATATAGTACGAAGAATTCAAGGAATTATTTAAAAACCTAGAGAATATACGTGCTCTTTCTAAATATTAACTATAGGATTATAAGATTAAATTAAAAGAGAGTTATAACCTTAAGAAGTAGAAGCTTCGACCTTATAATTAGAGGAACCTATAACTTCTTAAGAAGTATATATAAGAAGGAATTTAGAAAGAATATATCTGAAAATCAGAATCGCTAGCTGCTTCTAATATACTTATCGTATTTAAGAAGAACGATCTAAATAGAAGAGTTTATATTAATTATTAAGACGTTAATAATATAATAGTTAAGAACGCTTATCTAGTACTAGAAGGCTAGTACTTATAAGATAAGATTAAAAAGGCTAAGAAATTTATAAAACTCGACTAATAAAACGTCTTTAACTTAATATAGATTAAGTAAGAGAATAAATAGAAGATAGTATTTATCTTACTATTAAGTCTCTATAAGTATATAGTAATACTATTTAGATTAACTAACGTACTAGCTACTTACTAGAGATAGAATAATAAAATACTAGAGGATCTTCTAAGAGTAACTATTATATATTACCTAGATAATATTCTTATATTTTCTAAATTTAAGAAGGAATATAAAAGATATATTAAAGAAGTCTTATAAAGGCTCGCTATAGTAGACTCTTATCTTAAACTTTTAAAGTATAAATTTAAAGTAACTTATACTACCTTTCTTAGTTATAAGATCTCTCTTAGATAAATAGAGATAGACTTAGAAAAAATTAAAGTAATCTTAGAATAGAAATTACTAAAGAACGTTAAAGACGTTTAATTATTCTAAGGATTTACTAATTTTTATTAATAATATATTAAAAGATAACGTGTATATATAGCGAACCAGCTAAATAAGCGAACTAGCTAACTAAAAATATATCTAAAATCACGATTTTAACATTTTAATATCTTTATAAATTGTTAATTAAAAATTTTAAAATTAAAACTTTGATTTTATTACTATATAAATATAAAAGTTATAAAATATAAGACTAAGGCTAATTTATATTAAAAAGTTATTAAAAGAAGAAGAAAAAAGATAAGATTATAAGAGTATTTTTAAGCGAATCGCTAAGTAAAATTATATAGCGTCTAAAACTTAGAATTCTAAATATATATATAGTAATAAAATCAAAGTTTTAATTTTAAAACTTTTAATTAATAATTCGTAAAGATATTAAAATATTAAAATCGTGATTTTAGATATATTTTCAGTTAGCCGGTTCGCTTGTTTAGCCGTTTCGCTATATATACACGTTATACTAGAATCTCTAAACTAATAATAAACCTTACTAGAAAAAACGTTCTATTTAATTAGAATAAGAATACTAAAAAAGCTTTCTAGGAAATTAGAAAACAATTTATAAAAGAACTAATTCTCTAGAATTATAATACTAATAAGCTAAGTACTATTAAAATAGATATATTAGATATAGTAGTTACTACTATATATCTTTAATCTAATAATAAAGGAAAACTTATATCTATAGTATACTTCTCTAAAATATTAGATACTATTTAATAAAACTATAGTATTTTTAAGAAAGAACTTCTTACTATAGTCTTAGCTCTTAAGTACTAGAGAATCTATCTTTAGAGTATAAAATACTAGGTAATAATTCTTACTAATTATAAAAACCTTAAAACATAGATAATAATAAAGGAACTTAGTAATAGACGCTTTACTAGGTAGTTATAAACTCTTACTAGATTCGATATTATAATCTATTATATTAAGAGAATAGATAATCTATAAGCGGATATCTTAAGTTAATAACTAGGTTATAAAGAAGATAAAGAGTATAAAAAGATTATAATCTTAAAAGAACTCGAAAATAAGAATTTAGCTCTAATAATTTATAAAATTACTACTACTAGAAAAAAAAGTTATATACTAGAATCTATTAGTAAAGTATTCGTTAAAGAATAATATAAGTTACTAGTCTATAGCTACTAAGGAATCTAAAGAACTCTTTAGAGAATAAGATAATAATATAGAATTAATAAACTTATAGTTATAACAGTTATAGTTACGAGAGCTGCTGGATATTATATATTCGTTTAGATACACGCTAGTACTAGCGTACGTACTAGCGCGGATGACTTGTATTTAGTTCCCGGTTCTCTCGAGCTCTTCTACTCTCCTCGTCTTTTGTTCTAAGAATAGAGTATTATTTATTCTACCTTTGTCTACTAAAGCACGTCTATTATAATAGTAATAGTTAAAGAAGTAATAACAGAGTATAATATCTATACTAAGAGTAAGGCTTTCTACTATATACTTTATAGCTAGATAAACACTACTCTAGTACTATAAGTATCTAAGGAATTAATATCCTAGGATTTTATTATTAAACTACTAAAATCTAGAGATCTAATAATAAGAGTTAAATATAACTTAATCCTAGTTATTATAAAACGAGTTATAAAATATATAATTCTAGTACTATATATAGAATTAAGTATAGCTAAGGAGTTAGCTTTTATATTCCTTAGAGAAGTAGTCTTAAGATATAGACTACTAAAAGAAATTTTCTTAGATAAGAATAAGCTCTTTATTTTAAAATTTTAGATAGCTTTTATAGAACGATTAAGAGTGAAAAGGAAGCTATCTATAGCTTTCTACTTATAGACGAATAAGAGAAATAAATATATAAACTAAGTAACGTATATATATAGCGAACCAGCTAAATAAGCGAACCGGCTAACTGAAAATATATCTAAAATCGCGATTTTAATATTTTAATATCTTTACGAATTATTAATTAAAAGTTTTAAAATTAAAACTTTGATTTTATTACTATATATATATTTAGAATTCTAAGTTTTAGACGCTATATAATTTTACTTAGCGATTCGCTTAAAAATACTCTTATAATCTTATCTTTTTTCTTCTTCTTTTAATAACTTTTTAATATAAATTAGCCTTAGTCTTATATTTTATAACTTTTATATTTATATAGTAATAAAATTAAAGTTTTAATTTTGAAATTTTTAATTAATAATTTATAAAGATATTAAAATATTAAAATCCCGATTTTAAGTATGTTTTTAGTTAGCCGGTTCGCTTGTTTAGCTGGTTCGCTATATATATACGTTAGTTAAAACATACCTTTGTTATTATATAAACTACTAATAAGACAACTAGGTCGAATTACTACTACTAGTATAATTCGTTTATAATAGTTTAATAATAGAAATAATACTAGTTATACTATTTTATACTAACTTTAGATACGAATTAATAGTATATTAAGAACTATTAACTTTAATAATAAATAACTAACTTACTTAAATTCAGGTCTTAAAGATTAAAGAGCTATATAAGAAACTAGTAGAAGATTTATAGTTTATAGTAGAACGAAATATATACTACTATAATAAACGACGTAGTTAGAAGCTAATATTAAAAGAGAGAGATAAAGTTTACTTAGTATAAAAGAATATTAATACTAAGAGACTAAGTAATAAACTAGACTATAAGAAACTAAGACTATTTAAAATTAAATAAGTTAGAGAATCTTTAAATTATAAATTAATACTACTATAAACTATAAATATATACTTAGTATTCTATATATCTCTACTCGAACTAGTACTACTAAGAGTATTACTAGCTCTACTTATAGAAATCTAACCTCTTAACTTAAACGCTAAATACAAAGTCTAAAGAATTTTAGACTAACGTGGTTTATTAGTAAGTCGATTATATTACCGAGTCGATTACTTTTCCTTAGTATAAACTTCTAAAACTTTAATACGCGTTTTTTTAACTATTTATCATAGAAATTCAAACCTAAGAAGAGCGAATTATTCTAGCTATCGAGGCTATTCGATCGTCTAAAAAACTAAGTAAACGCTCTATAGTAAAGATCTATAAAGTATTATATACGACTCTTTCTAATAGAATAGCTAGCTGAACCTACTACCTCGATTCCAAAGCTAATTATTATAAGTTAACTAAGTTAGAAGAGGAAGTGATTATTTAGAATATACTCGATATAGATTCTAGAGGATTTATACCCTAGCTAGCTAGTATAGAAGATATAGCTAATTTTATTCTTAAATCGTAGAGAAGAAGACACGTTAGTAAGCTCTAGATATATCGATTTATATAATAATAACTAGATCTTAAGACGCGTTTTAATCGCGTTTATAATTTCTAAAGAGTCTTATACGAAGATCTAGAGCTAATTAGCACGTGGTTTTAACTTATTACAAATATATAAGCGAAGTAAAGAGTTTTAGACTACGACTTTTATAACTTTAATAAAACCGGGTTTATAATAGATATTATTTGTCCTAGAATAGTTGTTACCTATGTAGATCGGCGTAGTAGAGATAAGGTAGTTTAGCTAGATAATCGGAAATAGGCTATAGTAATTACCTATATTAATAGAGAGAGCTAGAGTGTTTCTCTATTCTTAGTAGTTCAGAGTAAGAGCTATCTCTCTAACTAGTATACCGACGGCGGCCTCCTATCTAACTAGGTTATTAAACCGATAAGTAATAGTTAGACAAATAATAAAACAGGTCTAGAATAGTTAAAGCACTTTAATAAACATACTACTACTTATACAAAAGGTCTATATCGAATACTAGTCTTAGATAGATATAAGAGTTATAAATCGGCTAAGTTCTAAGAGTACTATAAGATATATAATATTATTACTCTTAGACTACCTTCTTATTTATTCTATCTAACCTAGCCACTTAATATTAGATACTTTAGTATATTAAAACAGGTGTATAGTCGGTAGATTAAGACGTTTATTAAGGCCTATATTAACTATATTATAAAGGTCGAGTTCTTTCTAGCTTTTATAGTAGTATATAAGGAAATAATAACAGTCTTAAACTATTAGGCTAGATTCCGTAGAGCTGGCCTAGTGTCTTTTAACTTATAAGTAGTACTTTTAAAGCTTAACGTAAGGTTATAGACTCTAACTCTCTCTCGGCTATCTAGTGCTAACTCTCTCTCTTAGGTGTTCTAGACCTCTTCTAATCTAACTAAAGCACTTTTATAATCAACTCTTTTGTCTATAGAGGTCTATACTCTTTACGTAGTAAATAAAGCTCTAAGTAAACGCTATAGAGCTAAAAAGACTCGTGTCTATTAAGAGAGAGCACTTATAGTAGAGGATATATAGGATATTTTAGCTTAGAAGGATATAGATAAGCAAGTACGACGCGACGTATATAAGGCGGGGGTTAGTTATAAGAAGAGGTAACCTTCTAGGCGACGCTATAGAACTTATAGAAAAGCTGGTTATAACGCGCGAACTTGTTAAGAAGTTATAGATATATCTAGTTCGTTAGATCCTAAGAGCGATATTTAATTTAATATATTATAGTTGATTTATTTAGATATAAAGTTTCGTACTAAGGAAAAGTGATCGACTCGGTAATATAATCGACTTGCTAATAAACCACGTTACTATATTATTAGAGGTAAAATTAAGTACTTAATAAAATAGATAGATTACCTATACTTAGAAAATATCTAAGAGCTAAAAAGTAACCTTAACTAGTATCTAGAAGAACTTTAGAAATTCTACTAGTAAAACCTAGGTTTACCTATATCTTATAGTTAGAAGGAAAGGTCTCTAAGAAGGCTAGGTTAAGACCTAGTTTAAAGACAGAGTTAATAAAAGTAGATAGAACTACTAGGTAGAGGACCTCTACCTCTCTCTACTCTCTCTCTTCTTTTTCCTTCTTTTCTTTTTCTCTCTCTTCTATCTTATTATTATAGGCCGAATATAAAGAGGTTAATAGATAAGGTTGTCTTTATTATAAGAAGAATTAACTAAGGAAGAAAAGAGAAGAAGTCTATTCTACGTACGAGGGAAGAGGTTTTATACCTCTTATCTTAAGGTTCTTTAGTAAGTATAGGTTATAAGAAACTAAGATATTATTATAGCTCTCGTTATAGCTTTCGTTATCGAGGTGATTACTAAGTAAGGTAATTGCCGAGGTTGTTACGTAAGGTTACGTGTTTATACGAAGGTTAGTAGACTAAGTACTCTTCGAGTATAAACTGTTATATTACTCTCTCTTTTATCTTCTAGAGGTTATAAGCTCTTATATCTTCTAGAGCGTCTTAAGGCTCTTAGGTTAGCTTAGTATATCCTTTCTATTTTACTAGTAGCTTACTAGCACGTCCTTGTTCTTTTCCTTTTTATTTATTAAGAATCGCTTCTACTATATATTCCTAGTCGTCTGCGAGAATCTCTAGCCTAGGTTAATCGTCGTCTTAAACTTAACTTAGTAGTAGGTCGTTCGAGGCTGGTCGTAGAAGCTAGCTATAGAATACGTCGTAGATTCTAGAAGAAGTATCTAAGTAATAACTATACGTTCTAATTACTTCTAGTACTATGTATTTAGCCTGCTTCGTGTTAAGCTTCTTTGACTTCCTTGTTATACGAACGTTCTATAGGTTTAGCTAGACTTTGTCTCTAACTTTAAAGCTTAGTACTTATTATCTTCTTTTGTTTATAACGTCTTCTATCGTTTACTACGTAGTAGCTATTACTAACTATGCCTATTCCTATACTTCTTTAAGCTTTTATACGATTCTATTAGCTTTCTAAATTAGCGATTATAGCGTAGCTTTGTTTGAGAGTTCGTACTAGATATCTAGTAGCTCGACGTAATATCTGTACTCGAAGAAGAAAGAGCTTACTTTCGTAGCTAATGCTGTTTGATTATTAATCGCTAATTCTACGAATAGTAGTAGTTCTTCCTAGTTGTCTTAAGTGTAATCTACGAATATTTATAGATAGGTTTCTACTGTCTGGTTTATTCGCTTTATAGATCTATCTATTTCTAGGTAAAAAGCAGTAGAAAGCCTTTACGTAATTCCTAAGAGAGAATATACCCTTGTCTAAAGGTAGTCTACGAACTATGTTTCTTAATCTGATACTATCGCTTTTAGTAGATAGTGCTTATAATAGAAGGTTTAAACCAACTATTTAGTAACTGTCTTAGATATAATATCCTTTAGGCTATTATAGATTATTCCTTTACCTAGCTTATCTATAATTATAACTATGTTTATATATCTATTACTTTCTAGTAACTCGACTATAAAGTCTATTGAAATTTCGCTCTAGATTTAGTTAGAAACTAGTAAAGGTTTTAAGAATCCTTACTATACGTCTCTCTAAGCTTTGTTCCTTCTATAAGCGTCGTAGTTTTATATAAATCTTTAAACGTCTTATAACATCTAAGGCTAGAAGTATTATTATAAGAAGATCTAGGCTATACTTTCTTATCTAGGGTAACTATAGAGCTTTAAATCGTATATAGACTAGATTATCTTTATATATAGTTCTTTGTTATTTAGAATCTATAACTAGTCTCTAAACCTTAGCTTTCCTTTGTTTATAAGTATATATTTAGACATCGATATCTTAAGTTTTAAGCTAGTAGAGAACGTTCTTTTGCCTTATTATATAGTGTCTTTTATTACTTAAAGGTTAGTATCCGCTTCTTTAGCTATTATCTAGAGTTCTTAGAAAGTCTTTTTATTATTTAAAAGTACTTCTTACGTATCTTCTTACGTCTATATAGGTTCTTACGTCTATACTAGGTTTACTTTTATAATTCCTAGAATCTGTTCTTCTTTATTTATAAACTTAAAGAGTTACTTTATATAATAATTAACTCGTTTATCTATAGCGTTATCTAGTATATCTTATTTACACTATAAAAGAGCGTTAGCTCGAACGTTATCTTTCTCTTAAATATATATAATCTTGAAATTATATTTTAAAAGAGCTAAGAACTATTATATTTGTTGTTTTATAAGCTTTTAAACTGTTATAAAGTACTCGAGGTTCTTATAGTCTATTTAAATCTTAAAGCTATCTACGCTTTATAACTCGGGATCTTAAGTCTTTAGATACTATATAATAGCTAGTATCTCCTTATTATAGATTTTATAGTTATACTTAGTAGGTGAGTTATTTTTTAAAAAGAAAGTATAAGAGTATAAGAGTCCTTTGTTATTATATTATATAAGTATACTACTAATATACTAGCTAGAAGAGTCCGTTTCTATAATTGTTTATCTTTCGTAGTTAAAACATATAAAGGCGGAGGCTATAGTAAACATATACTTAAGTCGTTTAAAAACGTTTTAACATTCGTTTATCTATATAAACACGTGTTCCTTATAAGTAAGTTCTATAAGAGGTCTTATAATATTAGAATAATCCTTAATAAAGTTTTAGTAGAAGTTTATAAAGCCTAAGAAACTTTATATAGCTTTAACTATTATAGATACTTCTTATTTAAGAATTGCTTTAACCTTTTCTAGATCTATTTCTACCTCTAAGTTAATATTAAGGATAAACCCTAGATACTTCGTTTATATAACTAAGAATTCGTATTTATTAATATTAAGAAAGAGCTCTGCTTCTTTAAGCTTCTTTAAAATAAGCTTAACTTGTTCTTTATATTCTTTAAGAGTTCTATTTATAAAGATTAGAATATTATTTATATAAGCGAAGTAGAAGTTATTAAGGTATTTCTATAGTATCTAGTTAACGTATCTTTAGAATATACTTAGCACGTTTATAAGTCTAAAAGAGGTAACTAGCTATTTATATAATCTATATCTTATATAGAAAGCCGTCTTCTATTTATCTCCTTTTATAATCTAGATTCTATAAAAAGCCTAGCTTACGTCGAGTTTTATATACTATTTTATCTTACTAGCTCGTTATAAGGTTTCGTAGATTAGAGGAAGTAAGTACTAGTTCTTTTATATAACTTTATTTAGAGTATAGTAATCGACATAGAACTATAGACCTTCTCCTAGCTTTTATATAAAGAGTATAGAGACAGTAGTAGAAGAGTTACTAACTTAAATCTAGCCTTTGTCTATATATTCTATAAGCGTTCTTTGAAGAACTAGGAGTTTATTATAAGACATATTATAGAGTAGTCTCTAAGGAACTATAGCTTTCTTTCTATCTTCTATTATAAGTTTAATCTAGTAGTCTATTTTATTACCTTATAGAGGAGGTATCTTATCCGAGTCTTTTAGACTAAAGGTGCTAAGATAATCCTAGAACTATAGTAGTAGCTTTGTTTAAGAATCTGTCTTCGTCTTCTTTATCTTCTTAAGAGCCTTTACGATATCTTATAAGCTAGCTGAGAATACTTATATATTTTAACGAGATTTATTTATTATTATCTAAAAGGCCTTAATAGAGACAGGTAGGTAATTAATAGAGGAGTTTATATAGTAGTTTACTTCTAGTCTTTTAGCTTAATTCTTTATAAGCGTATTTATTAAGGAGATAAGGTATTCTAAAGTAGGACTGTTGATTCGAGCGTCTTACTTAATAATCTAGAGAAGTCCTAGAATTATATTATATAACTCTAAGCGAGGAATAATATAGAGAAACGACCTAGCTTTATAGTATCTATTAATATCTAAAGAGACAGCGGCGACTTCTATTACTATATTATCTAAGAGAGTATCAAAGCTAGAGAGCTCTTAAGAGGAGATAAGAATATACTAAAGGTTATTCTAGGTAGTAAAGGAGGAGCTAATAAGTCTATATAATAAATATCTAAAGTTAAGAAGAGTCTTTATAAAACACTCTTTATTAATTAATATAGAAACTAAAAACAGAGGACTGTCTATTAACTTCTCTTAGAACTCGATCTATTCCTTTACTACTTCTTTTAAAACCTTCTTCTGCTTCTAACAGTGTCTTTTACTAGAAGCTACTCTTTTTCTAAATCGTCAGAGTTAGAGACTTCTATAATTCTTCCTTTTCTCTTAACGTCTTTCCTTTTAGACAAGAGCTATATAGACCTTCTTCGTTGTCTACTTCATCTTCGTCTTATAGTTCTAGACTCGATGTCTCTCGAGTCTATATCTTAGGCAAAGGCCTAAGCTTTTCCTTTTAGTAAGGACTTCGTTTAAGCTCTATCGTAGTTCCTTTAGATAAGCGGAGGAGACTGCTATAGTTGGTTCCTAGTCTATTATATTATATAAGGAACTGTTCTTAGATTCGTATAAGATTAAGGTTCTAGATAAAGTCGTTTATAGCTTCTTCGTTTACTAAGCTATAAGTTTAGTAACTTCGTTTAGCTGATTAGTAATTATTTATAATTATTTATAATACTTATTATAGATACTATCTTCTTAGATACCGACAGTTGTAGTAATTAGCTTTATACTAAGAGCGGCTTTTAAGTAACCTTTCTTAATTATATTATTCTATCCTTAGCTAGAAGCTTCTAGGATTAGCCGATCGAATTCGTTAAGGAATTCGCTAAAAGGTCTTTAGCTTTACTTTGTTTAATTAATCTAGCTAAGCGTCTTTTGCTATAGCCGAGGGTTATAGAACGTAGTACGAAGTTGTCTTATAAATTCTAAAACTATAAACTTGCTTTATAAGTAAGTGTATTCTATCTAAGGAAAAATCCTTATAGCTGCGTCTTCTAAGAGTCTTCTAAAGGCGTACTAGACTCTTTCTTTCTCTTATTTAATCGACGGACTGTTAATTTCTAGCTTCGCTTATAAAAGGCCTTCGAATTAAGGAAAGAGGTTAGACGTACTTCCGTCGTATCTTTCTAGGTATAGAAGGCAGTGTTT
>JAPZOX010001236.1:0-14586 GCA_037952655.1 Hymenoscyphus sp. LP001
TGTTTAACATCTTTGATATAAGTAACGAGTTTACTTCTAAGTAAACAACCCGGCGCATCTGTACTTCTTACTACATACCAACCTTCGAGACTTAGTCATCTTTGTTTAGTTCGTTTGAGTTTCGTTACACCAGTCACGTTTCGTCTCACGTGACCCTACCAGACCCTCCAAAACGTACTTCACCTATAATACTTACCTACTATTGTATAGTGACTTTGGCATCATCAAATAGTGTTCTCCACTAACCTATTGACGATTTAGTCAATATCTCGAACTTAATGAACAAAATCATCCTCTGCCTAATTAGCCCTAACTGACATTTCCCGGGAATTTAGAATGAAATCTCAATCTCTAGAAGTAACAACAACCCTTCTTTTTCCCATATATTTTAGCACCTGTGTCCCCACTGCCCCACCCCACAAACGAAAAACCATCAAAAATTCAAATAACGGACTTTTCTTCATCCAATCAGCATCAAAGCGGGGAATTGGTTTAGTGGTATAATGTTCCCTTAGCATGGTCTCTATGAGACCCTCTATTGGGAGAGGTCGCGAGTTCGATTCTTGCATTCTCCATAATGCTTCTGTTTTGCTGTGGTTTTGTAATATCTCCCGTTTGAGGAGGGTGTTTTGGTGATTTGTAGATTTTTTTTCGCTTGAGGGTCGGTTAGGAATTCAAGGCCGGTTTTTTGGTGTAAATGTGGCCCTTGTACCGGACTCGAATTACTCCCATGTGGAGGAGGAGTTTGGCTTGAGGTACGGAGTTTCCTTTTTACTGGTGGAACGGGTATCCTATTGGTGTTGAAGGTAGAAAAAGACTCGAAATCCAATTGGAGATTTGATAGGTAGAATGGAAAGGGGGTCATGTACGATAATATGCCCACCATGTAGTCAACCTTGCTTGGTACCACTGCTTGGCTGATTTCAATCACATCCCATTTCCGCAGACAAATCTTCTTCTTCGTCATCCTCTGCATTAATATTCACTCCAGTTTTCAAGAAAATCTCAGCATTGGCTTTCTTATCGTCGATTAAAGCCCAGTGAAGTGCTGTTCTATCCCAATTATCTCTCAACGAAACATTCGCGCCAGCATCCAAGAAATATTGAAGGAGCCATGTCGGATAGGAGCGTCATCAACTGGGGTCTTTCCTCAAGTATCCTTTGAATTCACATCTGCGCTCGTTCGATCAAAAGGTTCGCGCCTAACGGATGACCCCCATAATTTGTTTAGTAAATGGCTTCCGCCCCATCGCGATCTTTGGCTTTGATGTTTGCTCCCAAATTAAGCAAAGCCTCCATTGATTTGAATTGACCATACCAGCTTGCAAGGTGCAGTGTGCATCCCTCGAATCCGAACACCTATCGGTTGTGAAAAAAGACTTGCAAAGGAAGAGAATAGTTGAGGTCTGCACCGAGTTTCATAAAGCTGAAAATATCTCCCAACGATCCGTTGGCAGCGGCCTTTTGGAGTGGTGGAAACGTGCAAGTTTCATCAACTTGAGAGCTGTGAAGAAAGGAGTTGTGAATAAGTGTGTTGATCTACCTCCGTAAACTTGATGAAAGATCATTCAACTTGAAAGGAACAGAAGATTGAAATGGTGGATTGGTATACAATCGTTGTGCTTCCATGTCTATTTTGAGATCCTTCTCCAACTTCATCACTTCGTCTTTTTGGAACAGCCAAACTATCTTTCTCCAAAATTGAACGAAGGCGGTTTTATCTCCGTTGACGGACGAATTGGTATATGGGAAAAGATAGACAGTGAATCTTTTTTAAAAATCCATAATTTGCGGACGTGAGAAATTTAAACCGTTGATGATGGGTGCAGTGCTGGTTGTCAGGTTGGGGTTGAATTGAGCCGCATTGTGTTGTTAGCACGAAAGTTCGGACGTTCTGACAGCTTTTTGAAGGAGATTCAAAGTCGAGGTTAAGGCTTCGAGCTCGGAAACGTACCCTTTAGCTTCATCCAAAGCCGAAATGAGAATTTTGGCAAGTCTGATGCAAGCGACAAAATCACTGACTGAAAAGCCGAACGTCGCAATTCCCGTTCGTGGGACCTTTCAGGAGCAACAATTAAAACTGCAAAACGACGGAAGGCCTCGTTGAGATAAAAAGTGAAATGATACCTAACTGGGTACATGTACATGATGGAAAGCTCACTTCCTGGAGTGGCCGCGAAGCTTGATAAGAGACCAAGCGAGACGAAATACAGGTGAGGCTGGAGTTGATGTGGAAAAAATGAGTAAGCTAAGTTTAACTATGAGTCCCACATGCCTGTAGGTTTTTCCACCCTAACTTCGTTACCTCTTGTGCTAGGGAACATGTTCTAGTTCTTAAGATAACATGCCTTCTTATAAGTAATCTCTGGGACGATATAAACGTTTCATTGCATTACTGCCCCGAGGGACCCCTCATCTCATAATTTCAGACATCTTCATTGACCTTGAGCTTCAGCTCGTGTACGACATGATAACTAGGCAGCGCGAGATGTCTACTCTACAGTAACGTGAAGTTGTGGAGGAATATTCGTACAATACCCCATCCCTGGAGCATCAGTGACAATTTAAGAGAGGTTTCGATTCAAGAATCAATTAGTTCAATAATTTAGTAGTAGTTCACGAATCAAGGTAGCTATCTAACAGACTCTTATAATTACAAGTTTGTACTCGATTCGGAACGAAGTTAATCATAAAAGAATGTCTGTTGGAAAACAATCAAAAGTTGTGTATTTAATCTAACGCTCTTTGTATATATAGCAATACCGCGAAGTCCTTATTTTCACTTAATACTTGTTATATAATTACGTCACGGCGTGCTACTTAAATTAAAAGACTGTTACTCTATTTGTGAATGAAATTGTAAATCTCTTAATACTCGATTAAGATGATAACAGTCTCTGCTTAAGACTCTTGCTTAGTAGTATCCTAGCGGCGGCAGCACTTAGAAAGGCATCGTAGGCACTTGGAAAGATAATTGCAACATAATTACGATTCACTCACTACTTACAAGCCAACCCGAAATTAAGGGCAGCTTCTCAACGAACGTTATATCTGCTATTGAATTTTGCACCAAAAAATAAATGGATTTCTGTCATAGAAGGCAGTTCTGTAATTTTGTTGCAAATCGCACTCTAAACCTAAAATTAAGGTTTTCTAGCGAACATTGTATCCGCTATTGAACTTCGTAGTTACAAACGAATGTGTATCTGTCATAGAAGGCAGTTCTGTAACTTTGTTATAAATCGCACCTTAATTTCTCAACAAATGTTATATCTACTATTGAACTTTGTAGTCACAAACAAATGAATTGCTTTTATAGAAGAGCTTCTAGCACTATATTATATTAGATACTACTATATACTTATCTAAATTATACTTATTAAAGACAATTACTAAAGAACCTTAGAATATATGATATAGTAAAGCATAGTTTAGAGTATGATTTGTTTTCATAGTTATAAGTATTTATCTAAATAAGAGTTATTTAATTCAGCTTTATAACGTTTCTAAGTATAATAGTATTATTTAAATATAACACTACTTAAGAAGATTTAAAAGGAATTCAAGCTATAATTCAGCTTTAAGTAAAAAAATAAAGTATAGTTTAAAGAATAAAAGTTTTAAATAGATCTAAATACTTATTAAAATAATGTTTATTTAATTTAATATCTCAAATTTTTAAAAAAGAATTGTATTAATAAAGGATAGCTACTACTTAAGAATATTCAAAAGAATTACAGTTATCTTATCTCTTTAAGAAAAAAGATAAAGATATAGTTATTTTATTATTTATTTAAATAACTTTAGTTAGCTCTTAATTCTTACTGAACTTCTCATAAGACACCCTTATCTATTATACATTAGCTAGACTAGCTCTAAAATTGCGATGTACAACAAAACTCAATATCCAACGCATTCACTTCCAAGATAGGAGGTAAGCGAGGTGATTCAACCTTCTTTCATCACAGCCCCAAAGAAAACTAATTTGATACCAAAAAACTCCAATGTGAAGCGTACAGGTTGCTGGTTCACGTACTTTGTTGATATCATAGGCGGCAATGGTAATTTTGGTGTTCTTGTGCGGAGAGGTAGCGACCTGTTGCGGGGCAATTCCGGAATTTAGTTCATCCGACCCACATTAAGTCACCGGCTAACCCCGATTTGTTTACAAGACTTTTTTATACTGCACCGCGACATCTCCTGGACAACCCAGTATCTTCTTGCAACTCTTTCAAGCCTCTACGACCGTACCGCGCTTCCACACTCTGCGACAGTCTAGCCTGAACCGATATACTGTTGATACCCTTGCTTTCAAGGCGACGCGCATCGGATATTCAGTCGCCTCCTCAAAACACTTCAATCGCGTTGTCCAGAGAGTGTCTTTAATACTTTCAAAACACCGTCGCACGCTACGAGGATCTCCACGACCCCGCATCTCAAGGCATCGTCGTCGCAGTACTACCCCGAGTCTTCAACTAGCTTTCGCATTGCTTTCTGCTTCGCTTCCTAAACACCTATAAGGCAAATTCAGCCTTGATATCCTCTTCTCAATCACTGTGCTGGTAAAACATAACCTCGCACAGTACACGTGTCTCGTCTTGTGCTTTCCATGAAATTACAAGACATGGACACGACAACCAATCCAACCTCCTTCCGGACAAGTTCTGGCAGGATTTTTCTTTGCCAGGCGGACATTGAGAAGTTGCGGCAAGAGGGGGGTCGATTCGGGGATGTTTTGAGAAAGGTCAGTCACCGTTGTGCTCTTGTTACTTACACACAACGTTGATCACCAGCTAACTAGTAGTAGTGGATGAATCGCGTCGCTATCTTGCCACACTCGGCAGCCATTCGATTTCACGATGACTTGAAAGTTATCAAAGAACAGCACAAGCATTGGGAGTCCAGTCTCGAATTAGTCGAAATAAAGGTCATTTGTCGGGAGGCTATGGGAGTTGAGAAATGGCATACCTTCACCGTGGAGAATTCTGATGACGGATCACTGGATGAGAAATGTGCCGATGAGAGATTGGAGTATCAGTCACTCAGAGAGGAAGTCCACCAGAAGCTTATTCAGTGGAGAGTCTATCCAGACCCCTCAAACGAATGGGCCGGTGTTTTGAAGTTGTCCGACGAGCCGGAAGCGGACAATGACATGAAACGAAAATACGAATCAGATGCAGAAGACAGCCAATACACAGAGAAGCCAGCCAAGCTTCGCCGACAAACTTACCCTCAGTTGGAGGTTGACAGCGACAAGGTCGTAATACAAAATTTGGAAACCATTTTAGATTACACCTGTGATGGTGCGGCCGCTTTACAAACCAGACTAGAGGCAACCGAGGATCGGCTACAACGGAAATCTGTCGAGCTGAAAGAGATTGACAAGAGCATGAAGGAGAAGATCAAACACAAAGATGGCGAGATTCTGGCCATCAAGAAACAATCGGCAGACGACCTTGCGGCACGCAGAATGCAGACAAAAGATTGGATGGTCGATCAACACCAGAAATTTGCTGAGCTAAACAGTACCTCTCAACTCCTGGCGAAGACTGCCACAGAAGCAAGCTCCGAGAACAAGTCTCTCAAGACGATGATTGATGAACTAAACCATCTCATTCAATTCCACGAGGGAAAGGCAACTGTAGCTGAATCCCGGATTCTTGTTCTCGAGGGGGATCTTGAGAAAGTGTTGCGCGCCCAGCAAAATCTTGAACTTAGGAAGGAGGAAATGATTGCGGATGTCTCTCTCGCAGCACTCGAAAATGATGAATTGAGAGAGAAGATTAAAGAGTCACAAAAAGCTCATGATAATGAGAAGCAGAAGTATTTCCAACAGATTTCGGACCATCTTGCCTCAAAGAATGAAGCACTCAAAGCTGCTGATGCTTTGAGAACTGAAAAGAATGCTTTGGCTCGTGCTTCCGATGATGCGGTTCGGACTTCCAAGGATTGCAAAGCCGATAACCAAATACTGTGGCACCAAACTGATTTCTTGGAGAAGCAACTAGCTGAGAAAATTGCGACTGCCGACGATTTGGAGCTCCAAGTCCGGAAAATGAGAAATGCCAAGTATTTGTTGAAAGAAAAGCTTGAGGACCTGAGAGAGGGAGATGTCAAGGCCGTCACTGATCTCAAATTAAAAGTCAAAAAGCTGGAAAAGTGTATCCAACAGCTGGAGAACGAGAAGACAACCCTCACCCGTCAGGTTGAAGAAAACGAGGAAGAGAATATTCATAAGCTAAACGATATTACGGACTTGACCAGCGCATTGAGCATCAGAGACAAGGAATTGGCAGCTTATTCATCCCGTGCAGAAGCAGCAGAGAAGACCCGGGATGAGCTGCAACGTAAAGCTTCGGAATTGAACATAAGATTGACCAACACCGAAAATGAACGGAATGAATGGGAACTACGCGCCGAAGCCGCTGCAGCTCGTGCAGTTGAAATGGAACGCAAGCATCGCGATCTAGAGGTAAAACACGAAAAATTACAGGATGAAATCAAAGCTGTGAACACCCACAAGGAAAAATTCGCGAACTTGATGAACACTTGGCCACCCGGCCCAGTACCACAGGAAGAGGAGAACGTCGTGGGTCAGCCACAAGGATCTCCTCCTGCGAGAGCAAATCGCCGATCAACTGCACGACCACAAACCAGCAACGCGGAAGGGGATAAGGGAGAAGTTGACAATGATGATGACCCCGGAGCATTGAGTCGTCCAGGTTATCATTGGGTTAATGGTGTAAGTTCCTGCCTATTTGGGGTATTCTGACTGCGAAAAGCTGACATTTTTAGCACTGGCGTACTAATCCCCCATCGAAGCGTAACCAAGGGCCTGAAAATCAATAGATATTCGGATCCACGGATCGCTTTTGGGGATATCTACTGTATGAAGTGTAAGTTAGAGATGAGCGGAACGAGTTTTCTCTCTCCCGGATTTAGATCATGATGTTTTGCGAGCTGTTGTTAGCCTATCTTGTAGCTGAGAGCAAGATGACGAGAAAATTCGAGTAACTTAGTACAAGGTATTTGCTTTTGAGTTTTTGGGGAAGTTTGTGAAGATTGGAAACATCAATGACCTTTCTTTTTGTCTTACATATATATATCTTGAAGCGAAACCCTGAGTGGGGTGCTGTGTTGTTTGCTCTCCCTATCTTCTATATATATTCCTTGGGACTCCATCCTTGGTAGGAAACTTTCTTTCTTGCTCTTGATATTTGATTTCAAATGGTTTTTTGCTTTTAGCGTTTCTGAAATGCGTCTTCCCGTTGTAGCGTTTAAGAATTCCTAGAATGTTGTTATCGTTTCGCGAGTTCGTTTTGATGTCGGAGCTCGCATATGCTAGAAAAAGGGAGCCGAGAATTCGGAGTCGGAAGTTTCGGCACCGAGTCGGGCAAGTGCCAAGCCCTACTCGCTTGACGTTTGTCGCGGGTTGATTTTGCATTTGGATTGATTTGCTGAAGGGCCAGGAAGGTAGAGAGAGAGGGGTATTGTCTTCTATTGCACCTTCTGCTTTTGCTTGATGGTTTGTATAATAGTTGCTTTTAGATGATTGGATGTAGCGTTCTAAGTAGGCTTCAATATACTCTTTCAAACGCAGCCCCCGGGCAACAACATGGTGACATGCTCGGGGTCGACTCACAACTATTTCTGCAAATAAGCTGATAGCTACTTGCTTCTGTGGAAAGTCCTCGCTATTGAGGATGAAGCAGCTGCGGTGCAGAAAGAGTCTAGCACCGCGTTGGAGAGGTGGGTATGGTGACCCAACGATTCACCAAAGTGCATAGCACTTATCGAAAACTATTCTGCCGAGGTAGATATCCCTTTTTTCTTCTCGGGCTGTTTGAAGAGGCAAGAGGGGTGGTGGATGGGCACCTTGCAGGGGTTGACCAATAGGCGATGGGTGCTCCCAATTCAGAGGAAAGAGCGACCACCGCGTCTACCCACCTGCGTTACCGGGACCGCCAAACCCTTTTCAACCCCGCCAACTCTACCTTATCCATCTCATACACACCTGCCTCCTCCTCCAACATGCGACCGACAACCCCGTCAACGCACGAGATGTACATGCCGACGACCTCGCAGCATGTAGATGCCTCGGTAGCGAACAAGAGAGCATCCCAGCCGGTCCTACGAAGAGAAGATATCCGCTTCCCCCCTCCATCCGACAAGGCAGCCATGCGAATCAGCGCCCTCACGAGAAGAGTCTCCTCCGCCCGTCCAGGCTCGTCAGGACACCAGCTCTCAAAGGAAATTGGACGTCGAGTCTCAAGCATCGGTGGGATCTTCAGTAGCAAAGAGGCTAAACGTCATTCGTCGGTTCTCGCCGCGTCGGATAGTGAGAGAATTGGACTCCCAAGTCGCGACATGCAAACCCCGCTTCCAACTTCGTCTGGTGCAGTTAGCTACGACAGTGATGCTTTGATTTCGAAATTCCCTACCCCTCCAAGCCACCAAGGATTCGGCGCGTTTGCCGACTCGAACCCATCTTCAGCAGCCGCGTCCCCTCCAGCCTCCGGTGGTACCAAGGAACAGGTAAGTACCTCGTTGTTTCACTGCCAAATGGTCACCATTCTAACACTTTTCAAGGACCTTTCTGGCTCATTGGGGCCTCTGTCGCAGCAAGGCTTTGAGCATCTCGATTTGATGATTGCAACCTATCCAAATCGACGTGTTGAGTTGGAGAAGCTCAAGGGCGAGTTCCAAAAACAACAAGCCTGTAACATCAAGGAGATCTCAGAACGCATTGGAACTAACGTCGAAAACCTCAAGCACCGACTGAGCATCATGGAGGAGAACGAAAAGCCGTTGCGCCTCCGAGCGGACGTCAACGATTGGGAGCGTCATAAGCTTCGTAGGGAAAATACTCAACAGAGGATTCAAATCAAGGCTTTGGAAACACAATCTAAGTTGCAGGCTGACAAGACCGCCAAGTTGGCCAGTGATTACAACCAAGCCTATACTGCGAACAGAGAGTTTGCTGCTCAACACCACAATTTTCAACACCGACTCCGTGAGGAAATCAAATCTGTCGATGAATTGGAGCTGGAGAATGCAAGCCTCAAGGCAAAGCTTGCGAACTACGACTCGTTGAAGGCTTTCCGCGACGGGTTTTACGCCAAAAACAAGCAATTGGTCGAGTTATTGGTGGAGAATAACATCATTGGAGAGAGCGATGGTGTCGGAAAAGCTGCTGCTGATGTTTCTGGTCGTCAACTTGCGAAGAATGATGAGAATGAGGATCATTACTCTGGAAATGCATAGGGTTTCTGTTGTTTTCACAGTGTTAAGGGGAGTTTTGATGACTTGACACCATAATTGGCTGTAATTTGAGGTCGATACATGATAATTTGTCTTCAATATGGAAAGATTGAGTTGTTTTACAAGCATACGGGGGGAAATTAGTTAGTTCTTTGCTCATATTTCATAGCGGATTTCGGATCTGCTACTGTTTTCATAGCTTGAGAAATGAAAGCAACTTGAACTTAATGAAAATTTAACGACTTTTAATGGAAATTGTGATGTGAAATAATGAAGAAATGAGAAAGAACTAAGAAAACATTGCTGAAAAATAAAGACTTCCTTGATTTTCTTCAAGTATTTTAGAACATCTGATGTTTTTTTTAATTAACCTAGAGAGTTTAGAATAATAGAGAGAAACAAATAAAGTTACTAGAGTATAGGAAATACTTGAAAAAGAGCTTGCTTTCTCTTTATCTATTCTTAATTTAAGAAGTTCTATTATTCTAGCTATCTAGAATAATTTCAAAGAATAAACGAAGTTAGTAGAATCGAAATTTTACTTAGATATAATAGAAGTTATCTTTTATCTAATCTTTACTTAGAGGATTCTATTTCTTAAAACTATTTAAAGACATAGAAAAGAAGAAAGAAAGTTATAATAATAAGTAAGAGATAGTAGATTTAGTTATTATCTATCTTTTCTCTAAGAAATTTTATTTCTTAAGCTAATTAGATAAGTATTAAAAGATAAATATAGTTACTAGAGTATTACTTAAAAGTAGACTTCTTAGCTAATTTTAGTTAGAATAAATAGATTTCTAAAAGATAATTACTCTTTTTATAGAAGAAGAAATAAATAGAAGATATTCTCTTATAAATTAGACTTGATATTAAATAAGAGTTATTAATTTTAAAAAGATAAGAAAAGAAAAGAGTAGAGAAATAAGCTAGAAAAAAAAAGATATAAAGAAATCTTTTCTAGAATATAAGAATAGAGATAGATAGAGTTCTTTTCTTATTTTATTCTTACTTCTTCTAAAAAAGATATATAGAAAGAAAATAGAATATAATAGCCGGTTCCCCTTCTACGGCGTATTCGCTTATAGTCGGTAAAAGCAAGTGTTCTATAAACTTAAGTGTCCTGCCGAGAAAATCCCGTAGATTAGCTTCTTACCTAAATTATATATATTTAACTATCTTACTTATTTCTATTAATATACAACGCGTCTATTAATTAATATAATAGAGACTATTCGCAGTTCTCTACTCTCTCTCTCTTCTAATAAATTAGAAGAAAAGGAGCGTATATAGAAGGCTGTAGAATAGACTACGGAATAAGGTAGTTACGAGGTAGTAACTATAGAAGTAAGAATATATAGCGCAAACGAATTATCAGTATAGAAGGCTATCTAGAGAGCTAAAAAGAGGAAGTGTAACTCGGAAGATGTATATAATATATATAGTAGTAATAATAAGGTGTTGAATAAGAGCTAGGAGAAGGCTGTCCGACAGTACTGTTATAAGCAGTAGGAGATAGAACTAGGAGCTACGTACTAAATAGTAAAGGCTACGATCGTATATCTTAAGAAGGTATAGTATTCTCTTGATTCTGCTATTAATAATTAGCTAATTTCTTAGTCCTAGAACCCTCCTCAGCCACCGCCGTCTAATCAGTAGTTCTAGAACTGGCTGAAGAAGAACAAGGACCTACATACTCTAAAAACGAAGCCAATTGCCTTTAAGAGGCTTAAATCGTATACCGAGGAGGAGATTAAGACGTGGTTTAATAGGTATACTACTGCTCTTATATAATATAAGATCCGGAAGGCTAAGAATGTCTAGAATATAGACGAGTCGGGAGCTCGAGTTGGTTATATAGGAAGTAAGAACGTTATCGTTTCTATAGAAGTAAAGGAGATATATATAGCTAATCCTAAGAATAGGAAGTCGGTAACTATAATAGAGACGATCTATACTAATAGGCGAGCAGCGGCTCCTTTTATTATTATACTAGGAAAGAAGATAATAGATAACTAGATAGTAGACGAGCTAACTAGAAAAGAGTTAGTAGATTGCTCTTTAACCGGCTATATTAATAATACTATTATTATAGTATATGCCGACTATCTTATTAAGGAGCTAGGAGCTAGGCTAGATAAGCTATAGAGGATATTACTTCTTAATAGCTATAAGACTTACTAATATAATCTCTTCGTTCTTAAGTACTATAAAAACTATATACTTCTATAGTACTTTCCCTTCTATTATATACATATCTTATAGCTAGCAGACGTTGGTGTTTTCCGACCCTTTAAAGAGTACTATTAGTAAGCGATTACTAACGCTCTTTATAGTCTAGACTTTGAGTATTTAGTCGCTTCTTTCTTCTAAGATCTTACCTAGATACGTATATAAACAATAAAGGTTTATATAATTAAGAACGCCTTTACTAAGTCTAGTTGTTATCTGCTAAGTTAGAAAGCTATCTAGAAAAAGATAAGGTTATATAATAAGAAGAAAAGGATAATAGACGACGTTACTAATCTAGAGCTGCCTTATCTTCCTTCTACTCGTCTAGAGGAAACCTAGACTACTGCTATAACTATACGAGCTCTAGGCTCTCGAGATTCTACTTAATTTTCTAATCCCTCTATTAATCTATTTAAGAAGATAATAACGTAAGTTAGTATATCGCTTAAGAAGGTATATCTTACGACAGTTTAATATTACGCTCTCTAGTAAAAACTACTCGTCGACGCTAAGCGTAAGAGTAATTTATAGAGGAGTATATATAAGAGAGGAGAAGCGGCTGTTACTAGGTTATAAGAGAAGATATAGAAGAGGGATAAGAACGAGAGAACCAAGGCCTTATATAAGAAGGAAAAGAAGCTTTTAGCTGCTATTAATAAAGCTAGGAAAGCTCTTATAGATAAGGGTATATAGATACGCAAAGACGAGAGAGTATATAAGACTAGACTTATATAATATAAGAAGAACGATATACTCCCTCTGCTAGAAGACCTTGTCTATATCCGAGAGCTAGATAAGAAGTCTAATAAGTTTAAGCGTTATACTCTCTTACTAGACTTTTATCTTAAATTAGTATAAGTAATTAACAAGCTTAAGATATATTAATCCTAGGATCTTATTCCTCTACTATAGTTATAAGAAGAAGAAGAAGAGCCGGAAGTGTCTTTTACTTTAGGTTAATTATATCTTAAAAGTAGTAAGGAAGTCCTAGATTACCTAGATAGTAGCGGGGACGAGATTCCTAATTATCTATCGTCTTCTTAAGAGAGTATATTCTTAATTAACTTAATAAGAGCAAATGTAGACTTTATAGACTTTGGAATAGACGATTAGAGTAGTAATATAAGATATTATTTATCTATTTTAGTAGTAGTTTTAGTAGATATTCCACTCCCGAGGTTATTCCGGCTGCACAGGACACTTGAGTTTGCAGGACACTTGCTTTTACCGACTATAAGCGAATGCGCCGTAGAAGGGGAACCGGCTATTAAGTAGCTTAGATTACTTAAATATAAATAATATAAGAGAATATAATATTACTAAAGAAGTAGTATTATAAGCCGAATATAATAAGGTTAATAGATAAGGTAGTCTTATTATAAAGAGAATTAACTAAAGAAGGAAAGAAAAGAAGTCTATTCTACGTACGAGGAAAGGAGTTTTATACGTATAAGCTATATATAATTACCGGTTATTAGAACGCTGTTAGAACCTCTTACGTCGAGGTTATATAAGGTCACGTTTTATACGAAGGTCGATAGACCGAGTACTCTTTAGATATAAACTGTTATATTACTCTCTCTCTTCGGTTCTCTAGAGGTCGTAGGCTCTCGTATCTTTAAGAGCGTCTTAAGGTTTCTAGGTTAGCCTAGTATATTCTTCCTACTTTATAAGTAGCTTACTAGTACGTTCTCGTTCTTTTTATATTATTTTTTTATTAAGAATCGCTTCTACTATATATTCTTAGTCGTTTTTAAGGATCTCAGATCTAGTTTAATCGTTGTCTTAAACTTAACTTAGTATAACAGCTTTCTATAAATATATTAAAAGAAGTACTCGTAGAATAGTATCTATATTCGAGGAAAACTAAACTAAAGAGAGAAGAGGAGAGTTAGTACGCTCTGTCTCTATTTATATATACTAAGCGAGACTTCGGTAGAACCTCGGCACGTGATCCGGCCTTGGTCACGTGATCTAGGCGTATGTGACTGGGACTGTTATACCACCTCTCTCTTTAACTAGGCTCTCTCTAACTAAGCCGCTTTGTCTTCCGTAGACATCGAGTTATTACTCTCTAATTTACTATAATTATCTCTTTCTATCTTATATACCTCTAGCTATAAAGGAAGAGCTCTTAGTAGACTGTTAGTTATTAGATTTACTAAATAGAATTCCTCTACTATATATAGTATATAAGCTAGATAGCGAGCTAGATACTAGTCGAGATTCTTATTATAGTCTTTCTACTTTATTTAGTAGTAGAGAGACTTCTATCGTATCTTACTTATAAGTACCTCTTTAACCTCTTATTCTTCTTCCTTATTAATAATAATTAGTAGAAGTAGTATACTTACTTATCTAGGTAAGAGATCGTCTAAAGCTTTATATAACTTCTCTAGTATAAAGATAGAGTAGACTCTAATAGAGAATAGTAGCTAGAGTTGAAAAGCAGAGCTAACTTTCTTAAGAATCTTAAAAGGTCTAGCTATCTAGTAGTCTAACTTCTAGCTAGGTCTTTATATATTCTAGTCCTTTATAGTAATAAAAACTATATCGCCGACTCTAAAGTCTACTTCTCGTCTATGTCTATTCACGTCCTATTCTTTCTTTTCTTAAGCTTTTACTATATTCGCTTAGCTAACGTCTAGTACTTCTTAAAGAGTCTTTATAACTATTATAGCTTCTTCTTATAATAGCCTCTCTTATATAGTCGAGGGTCTAGGTATATACTAGTTAAAAGACGTTCTTAGTAAGTAGCTCTTTTATAATTTAAATAAAGATATTCTAATAGTATTATAAGATAGTATAAGCTAAGCGTAGTCTATTATTAGAAATAGCTCTAACTAATTATTCTAGTAGTAATTTATATATAGCTATAAACGCTAGTCTAGGTACTAGTTTATAATTTTTGTTTATCTATCTATTTAAGTATAATTTATAGTTAAAAGTCGAAGCTAGACGCTAAGGATTTATAATAGACGTAAATAAATAGCTTTTACTAGTACGCTAGCTAGCTAAAAGGTATAAGAATTAATCGACAGACTAATTCGCTATTCTACTACTTAATAGGAATCCCGGTGTAACACCGCCCAC
>JAPZOX010001237.1:0-14570 GCA_037952655.1 Hymenoscyphus sp. LP001
TCGAAGCGATAGAGCTTCCGGGCTCATAACCTGTTGCAATGCTGCACTTCAGAGGGCAAGAGTAAAAGACTTGAATTCCTTTCAATGCTCTACAAGAGCAGAAGGCACATTTATATACAACTTTGCAATAGCAATTGCCGCATCTATTTACCGAAAAACTCTTCCTCGGTATGCCCGACGGGCATACCGATATCTCCTTAAGTGGCTTGATATAACAGATATCACCGTACCTATCAACAATTTCTTTGAAGTGCTTCAAGGCCATATATTCTTGGTAACTCTCGCTGTCGTGTTTTGCTTCTTCGAAGCTTTGTACTGCGAGGTACTCCTGGTAGCTTTCGTTATCTTAGACTTTTCAAAGTTTTCCAGGCGGTTGAGCTCATCATAGGCGGCTGTCAAATCGTCGAGGCATCCTTCTTCCTCCCCTTCATCCTCCCCTACATCCTCTAATTCATCATCTACTTGCTCTTCTTCTTCATCTTCCTCCTCTCCTTCTTGCTCCGGCGTTTGCGCTAAATCCACGACACTTTCAGTATGGTATTGCCTCCGGGAATTGTTGTTTTGAACGCGCAATATCCTGTCCGCTAACCAACTATGGAAGTACGTATACTTTGCCTCCGAAAAAGACCAATAGGGGTGTTTGGTTTCTCGTTCGACCTTGTACAACGCACAGATCTTCCACCATAAGTTTTTGCTGAGTCCAACGTCAATTGCCCTTTGGATGTTCTCATCAGTTATAGAAGTCTTCTTATCGTCGGACCAAGCCAAGAATAATACACAGAGAATATCGGTCTGCGGATTTGGGTTTTCCTTCCTTTTCTTCTCCGCGGCTGCAATACGAGGATCTTCAGCGCGGCGTCTCTTAATCCAATCCGGCACCTCATCTTCTCCATCATGGGACCTCTTTGGCGCCATCGTAATATTAGAAAATAGAGGACTGGGATATGCTTTCGTGAGGATAATCAATACTTTCGTGTGTGTTTGGATGTAGAAATGAGGCGTGGGGATTGAACTGAGTCTGAGGTTACGGGGTGGTGGTCGTAAACTAAAGATCAAAAGTGAGCATGCTAAAAGGGAAATAAGAAATTCACTTGAAGCACTTACTTGGATAAGATGGTAAGGTGAAGTCTGTAGTCTCCGACAAGAGCCAGGAGTACTGGGTATTTTAAGTGAATATTCGTAGTATTGGTATGTGAAGAAGCCGTGAGAGGAGGCACACTAAACATGCGAGTCAGCAAATGACAAAAGAATAGTTTTGTATACTCACAAGTATTAATGCAGATCAATTGAAAGTCTCTCGCCAACCAGCATTGACAAATAACAAGTTCTCCGCTCTGGTGTTTCTGGTGTTGGTGTCGTTGAAGCCCGATGATGACAAGACTGAATAGGATGATATCAAAATGAGAAGGATAGCCACCAGAATACCAAAGGTGAGCTCTGGCTGGATGCGCTTTACAGACTCTGAAGAACTTTGATGAAACTTCGTGGGGAATTGATGCTTGCTCAAATGGAATTCTCAAAAAGAATCACCGGTATTCTTTGATCTTGTTTGTATTAAGAGGAATGAGATGCAGATGGATGGAAGTTTGGGTTTCGAAGATGAAGTGGGAGATCTCAACGTCAAGGAAGCAAGCTTGCTGACTTGTGGTTAAACGAAGCGAAGGGCGGCTAGAAAAGTGAAGCTTCTTAATAATGAACTCAAGATATGACATCAATTATCGTAACCACCAAAGTGTGCAAAACTCAAGCTAGTGAAAGCTCCACGCTACCTATAGAGACCAGTTCTCAATGAAAGCCCCAAGAAGACGATTTTGATATCCCGTTTCTGTCAAAAGTTAGCTCTCGTGAGATATAGTGGTATTTCACCATGAAATTGAAGTACTTTAATGACTGAGCTGAGCTACTTAGAAACAGGAAATCCGAACTCTCCTATCACTCCATGAAAGAAAAGCTACTTAAATAAGTGCTCATGTTAGATGAAGCTGATATACTCATTTGTCTTGGACAACAGGTTTCCATTTCTATCTCGAACACTTGCCTATCGGTTTCGCATTCCGTGAGGAAGAGAAATATAAATTCCTTGAGATCAAAGTTGCATAACTCTATTCAAACGATGCCCACTCCCCAAAAGTCAGGTACAAAATAGAGGGGTGAGAGACAAACCTTTGTCAACCTCCGCTAAACTCCCCAAACCAAAATCCCCCACCACACCAAAAAGAATTCATAACCAACGCAACACATATCACCTGACAATTACCTCATTAAAGAGTGCAGAAAGGAGTGCAACTGCCGTGAATCGAACACGAACCTCCACCTCACTCGTCTTCCGGAGAAGACTTGGAAGGGTGGAATCCTAACCATTGGACCACAGAAGCTTTTTATTCTTAGCTGTTTCGGTGGTCACTATTTCACCTGTTATTCATTTCGGTGAGATTTTCCCCGAAAAAGATCATTGTTGAACGGGCGGGTTTAGTGGGTCATTAGGTGGAGATGAAGTGGAGAAAGAGGGGTGTTGTTTACATGCTTCATTACTTCACGGTTATTCTATACCATACATTTCCAACACGTAAACAAGATATTAACAAGGATTTGAAAGACTTGGAAGGGAGTCTGCTGTAGATTTAAGGGGGGTTTGAATCGGATGTACTGTTTCTATCGCAGGGTGGTGGGCCGTTCAATTACTAGAGCTAAAATCTTCCATACGATACGCTCATTTTCTACCAATTTTCAGTTCATAACTCCCATAATTGATTCGGTCTTTACTTGCTAGTCAACGGAATCATCGAGTAGCTTTTTATCAGTTGAATTATGAAATCCTTCCCCAGCGGTCTAGTGAATAATTAGAATTGAAACTCTCGAAACCCCAAGCAACTACCATTGATTCTCTAAAAAGGATACTCACTCACGTCTGGAATAGCCAATCTTCATCCCTCAAGGAATGTTCAAGTTCAAACATGTGGATGTTTCGCAGGCCACTCCGACTTTGAAAATGTACAAAGTGATATCGTAAGACCACTTACAGAGAGAAAAATATAGTAGCTCTTGAATAGATCAATCAATTTCTCCGACACACTCTTCCCAACTCGACGACTGAAGAAAGAGTAAGAAGGAAAGGGCAAAGGTATAAGGGCCCAACAACCCCACAAAAGAGCATATTTCGTGGGCCTCAACTAATCCTCTCGAGTACCAGCTAGCCAGTGAACACAGAGGGCAATACCAACCAACAAGGAAGATGCGATTTGAACAAAACGGCTGGTAATACCGATGCCCATAATCAGATTG
Source organism: Hymenoscyphus sp. LP001 (assembly GCA_037952655.1). Taxonomy (NCBI): domain Eukaryota; kingdom Fungi; phylum Ascomycota; class Leotiomycetes; order Helotiales; family Helotiaceae; genus Hymenoscyphus; species Hymenoscyphus sp. LP001. The sequence continues at coordinate 3,283 of JAPZOX010001237.1, forward strand.
TGACCAAGTAGAGAGGACTCTAAAACAACCCATAGATAGCCTCGTTGAAGAGGCAGAGAATATAGTTCAAACCAGTATACTGACGAGAGTACCCCCTAGAACCAGATACTTGCGCGAAAGACTTGTGCATATCAAGATCTTTGAGTTTGAGAAACAGAGAACACCTGTAGAAAATAAAAGAACAAGACTTCCAAAGAGCAAACAACGCAGCGTAGCCTCTTCACCATCGCCAGTATCTCCTCGCTGATTAAACACCAGGCAAACCAGGCAGCAAGTCTCCGTTTGCACCTTCCTCCTCAACACCAAAGAAGATAATCTCACAAAAAATACAAAACAAACCTCAAAACGACAAAAAAGAAATCAAACTACAGCTGAGGGGGTTCGAACCCCTGTCTCCTGCTACTTATCTCATCCAAGGGAGGAGAATCCCAAGGACTCTAATGAAATGGGAAGCAGACCAGTTCTAGGAATTGTGTTAGCGAGCCGAAACTTGAGAATTTGATGCGTGCAAACTTACAACCACTACTACACAGCTGTCTTTACCATTGCACCAAAGTGACTTGCTTTTTTGACCCGAAAAGTTGTTATTTGGTCTTTTGAAGGGAGCAAGGTAAAGTGGGCCTATTGATTTGTTTGCTCCTTCCTTATAGACCTATTTCGGGTCTAGATCCGGGTGATACAAAGTTCGGCTATGATAAGCGCGGAGGCTTTCCGATAAGAGATTTTGATTTGCAAGAGGGCGAATTCCATAACGACAAATACAGTCAACAGCTCAACATGTTTAGAGACGATACCATGTTCCCTCCTCACCTTCCCCAGGACTCCAATACAGAGCATCGAGACGAACCTCCTCCCCTCCCACATACCCACACAAACGACACCTTTGACGATATCTTCGGCTCCGAGCCCCCCTCTCCAACCCTACAACCCAACGCGTTTGCGCCCGAAGGAATCTGGCATACTACAGGTGGCAACTCCGAACCCTCGGATATACCACGTCTGCGAGAGAAACACGAGACGGAAGGCTACAGAGATGGCGTCACGAAGGGGAAAGGTGAGACGGTACAGACGGGCTTCGATGAGGGGTATGGTCTTGGTGCTGTTCTTGGGCTGAGGATTGGTAAGGTTTTAGGGATCTTGGAGGGGTTGTGTGGTGCTGTTACTGCGGGGTCGAAGGGGGATAATGGAGGGGAGTGGGAGGGAGAACGGGTGAAGGTTCTGGGATTGTTGGAGGAGGGGAAACGGGAATTGAAGACTGAGAGTCTTTTTGCGGTTGAGTGGTGGGGGGAGGATGGGATTTGGAAGTTCGAGGTCCCTGGGGAGACGAAGGAGAGATTTGAGGTTGTTTTTGATGATGTTGCTGGGGCGCATCCGTTGGTGAGGAAGTGGGAGGCGACTGTGGAAGCGGAGGTGAGGAAATGGGGGGTTGATTTGTCCTTGCTGGAAAACGAACATCACACCGACCAACACACAGCGGGTTCGATTGTCAACAACGCCGAATATGGATCACCCCCGAAACTGGGGGGTCAAATGCAGGAACTCAGTTGGTGAAGGGGTCTCCTCCCCTTGCATTTTACCTGCACTTTACACGCATTGACGACCACCAATTGCAGGTCTTCGTTCCGCGCCGGTAACCATGGAAAGCTTGTTGAATGAAAAGCTTTTCCTAGCCGCTTGGGATATTGGTTGGGTCGGATAACGGGAGTCATTAGTTTGGAGAATTGTACGCCATGATGCTCGAGCACACACATTGAAGAATTACCACCGACCAGAACTGCTGCCTGCTCTTCCGGCTTTGTGGAAATCCAAGAGGCATGAGGGTTTTTCTTTGGATACGAAATCCGGAGGTGGCGGAAAGAACCGAGTTCAGTTGTGGAACAACAAGCTTTCTTGCTTTCTTGGAAGGGCATGTTGAAAGCACCTTGTGGGACACACGGCCAAGGAATACGAGATCTCCACATTGTTCCCAACAGGGCATCATGGACTTCCCAGTTTGGGCCGCAGTCATCACTAACCAGAAGCAGCTTTGAGGGTAGGGGCCTTGACCCATTTCGGTGATAATCGGCAATCTAAATGTGACGATGGATCTTGAGAAAAAAGTCTTGATTCTTTGACGTGAGAAATTCTCGGCTCGGCATGGAGAGAACTCGGTATTGATAGAAATACAGTCAGACTGCCGGCATATCGGCTCTGCAGTGTTTTAATAAGTGTCCAAATCTGCCGTACAACAATTTTGGAAGTTGCAGTCTTGAAATCTGTGCACCAACTGCAACCGCCTGCGCTATATGCGTCAGGAACTGTTGATCCTCGGCTGCAGAAGCCCCCTATTTTCCATCTGATCCCAGCATCTCGTGGAGCATGCCCTGGCAAATGACCGCATTTGATCAACCTTCAACCGCATCTGACGGGGAAAAGAGGTTTGGATGCAGTTTGCATGCATCCTGAACTCCCGCATGGAGATTAAAAGTTCTAAAAATGAATAGATGGTCCAACATGACACTGGAAAGCCCCCTGTTGGAAGGGAGAATTTATGATCAAGTTCCATTGTAAATTATGTAAATTTTCAGGTCGGTCTGTGTTGTGGTTCTCTCGTGGTCACTGGCCTCTGAGGACCCCGTGCAGATCTATGCTTGAATCCCGTCAATCTCATTTTTCAGTTCAGGGGAACAGAACCGACTGACAGCCGGACGTATCCGTATGCCGTGCCTTGACCTGGCAGTGGCGATGACCCTGCTAGTCCTTTGCATCTTGCTGGGAAGGCACGAAGGCACGAAGGCACGAAGGCACGAAGGCACGAAGGGACTTTGGTGTTTTGGTGTTTTGGTGTTCGCTTGCTCCACTGATTGGATTGGCCTTGTTGACTCGCGCCTGCCCGTCATTGACATCCCGAAGCGCTGGTTGGCTGGACCTGGAACTTGAACATCGCGACTTCCCCCCTCTCGCCTCTCGATACGAACTTTGATGTCAGGGGATTGCCTAAAAGTCGGCCCCATGCAATGTTCCCCTCCTTGTCCACCTCTTCCTCTCTTCTTTTTCCTTCACCCGTCCAACACCTCATAAACAACATTCGTTACCTATCCAACTACCTCACTACCTCACTACCTCACTACCTCACTGCTCGTCAGCATTCTTATGTGTGAGATCCAATCACCTCGGATCTCCTAATTCCTGTCTTTACTGCCCAACCTACAACTACTCCCTCGATTCCTGATTATCACCAACATTCCTCTGATACCACGACCCTACATCCTATTTTGACTCGGGGGGTGACGTCTGTTTGTTAATACCTAATAATACCCGCAAGTGAGTCTCGGTGCAACCACTCTGCTCTGTTTACCTCCGGTGCCAAACTTCAGACGGGCACAAGCACACAACTTGTACTTTTTTTGTCCGGTCCCCAAGAGGCACCTTCAACGTCCAACACTGCCGCCAAGAGGCTGTGTAACACTGTTGGCCAAAGCTGGCTGTGTTGCTCTGTTTGGCCAGCACAAGTGTGCCTCAGCCGAGGGGCACAATTCACCAAGCCCACTTGGATACAAGTATTTCTTGTGCTGAACAACCTTGTTTGATATCTGCATCCTCTCTTTCTACCATCTCCTCCCACTTCCCATCATCTCAATCATCGATCCTCAATTGACCAGTTTACAGTACCTTTTGCGCAATCATGAAGACTACTCTTTTCACTCTCGGCTTTGCCGCCACCGCTTCGGCCAACATAATCTTTAATTACGCCCCTTTGAAATGTAATACCACCAACACACAAATGTACCATGGCTGTCTTCGCGGTCAAGATTGTACGGAACAGGGAGAGTAAGTTTGATGCATTCCACCTTCTGGAGGTTGCCAATACTGACGAACTTCCAACAGTTGTGTAGCACTCGAGAATATCAAATACCCCATGTCCTTTGGCGCTTCACCAAGTCTTCAACTCCGCGCCGATGTCTACTCTATCGATGGCACTTGTGGTCCAGCCAACGGAAACACAATCTGCGATCCAAACAGCAAGGCTTATACTGGGGGATGTTGTTCGGTATGTCGAGGTTTTCTGGTGAGATATCAGCAAAATGCTAACCTGTTCAATAGCAATATGGATACTGTGGAAACACTGTCGACCATTGCGGTACCGGTTGCACTTCTGGATGCACAACTACAACTGCCCCAACCACCCCAATCACACCTCGAGCGGACGGACGATGTGGGAAGGTGAGAGAACTTTGGAGATTCGCAGAAGACCGGAAAGGATGTTTCACTGACTTGCTTAGGATTTCGACAACACCACCTGTGACCCCAATGGAGCATTCGGTGGCTGCTGCTCATCATTTGGGTAAGTTTATTTTCTGCTACCTCCCTTCAACTCCTTCAACCCCTCATTGCCACATATACATACCATTTAAAACTTACACATAATCCCCTCCCAAAGTTACTGCGGGTCCACGGAAGGTCATTGTTTAGCATCAAACGGATGTCAGAATGGATGCACAGGAACCCCTGCCACAACCCCAGTCCCAACAGCACCAACTACCCCTCGCACTGATGGAAGATGTGGAACTGAATTTGGTGGCGCTACGTGCGATGCCAATGGAGCATACGGAGGATGTTGTTCCCAATACGGGCACGTTATATACCATCTTTTACTCACCCATAAAACAATTGAAGATTCCAAGCTAACTTGCCAGAAACAGTTATTGCGGAAAGACCGAGACTCACTGCCTCAAGGCAAATGGATGTCAACTTGGCTGCACTGATGGAACAACTTCAGCAGCTACAACCAGCTCCGGCGAGCCTGTTATCGCTCCAGCAACATCAACAGCCCCACCTCAAGCTACAGCCACTGCCGCTGTCACCACAGATGGATCTTGTGGTAGCACCAATGGAGGAACAGTCTGTGGAAACTGGGCAAATGGAAACTGCTGCTCCATGTATGGTTTCTGGTAAGCTTATTCCAACCCCAAGTTGAGACCTCGGGATTGACATCCGTAGTGGATCTACCAGCGCTCATTGCGGAGCCGGATGCCAATCTGGAAACTGCCTCAATGCCCCAGTTGTCTCTGCCCCAGGACCAAGCCCTGCACCAGTCGCTGCCAACAAGGGATCATTCAAGGTCGTCGGTGATTCTGGTGTCCCAGCCATGCACGCCGCTCTCATGCCTAATGGACGTGTGATGTTCCTCGACAAATTGGAGAACTACACTCAACTCAAGCAGCCAAATGGTTACTATGCCATGTCTTCCGAGTATGACCCAGCCACCGACCAAGTCGTCCCTCTTTCATACACCACCAACGCCTTTTGCTCGGGAGGTGTGTTCCTTGCTGATGGTCGTGTCATTTCTGTTGGTGGCAATGGACCTTTGGACTGGCTAGACCCTAACATCAAGGATGGTTTTGATGCAATCCGATACTTGGGTAGATCTTCATCCGATGCCAGCCTCAACGGCCAAAGCTGGAGCGAACCTGGAAACAAGCTTGCCAGTAAGAGATGGTATGCATCTGCACAAACCATGCCTGATGGAACCGTATTTGTTGCCTCTGGAAGTTTGAACGGACTTGACCCAACTGTCCTCGCTAACAACAACCCAACCTATGAAGTCCTCAGTCCTGGTGCTGTTACCCAAGGCAAGAACATTGCCATGGATATTCTCACCAAGAACCAGCCATACTACATGTACCCATTCGTTCATCTCCTCAATGATGGTAGTCTCTTCGTCTTCGCCTCCAAGTCTTCCCAAATCTTCAACGTCGGTACCAACACCATTGTCAAGGAGCTCCCAGATCTCGCTGGAGATTACCGAACCTACCCCAACACTGGTGGCAGCGTCTTGATGGCACTTTCAAGCAAGAACAACTGGGCTCCAGATGTCATCATCTGCGGAGGTGGTGCTTATCAAGATATCACTTCGCCAACCGATCCAAGTTGTGGCCGTATCCAACCTTTGGCTACTGACGCCAAGTGGGAGATGGACTCTATGCCTGAAGGCCGTGGTATGGTTGAGGGTACATTGTTGGCCGATGGTTCTATCGTCTGGCTCAATGGCGGAAACCGTGGAGCTCAAGGTTTCGGACTCATGGACACACCAACTCTTGAAGCACTCTTGTATGAGCCAACCAAGCCCCTTGGACAACGATTCAGCACTCTCGCAAGCTCTGAAATCGCCAGATTGTACCACTCGGTCGCCCTCTTGCTTCTCGACGGTACTCTCATGGTCACCGGATCCAACCCAGTTGAGATGCCTAAGCTTACTCCAGATGCCAAGGATCCTTATGTGACTGATTTCCGTGTTGAGATTTACACACCACCATACCTCCAAGGAGACAATGCCAACAAGCGTCCTACCAACATTGCCATCTCTTCCCTTGCCATGCAGGCCAACAGCGGTACCTTCAAGATCACCTTTACCGCGCCAGCCAATGCAAAGGCAGTCAAGGTGTCGTTGTACCACGGTGGATTTGTCACTCACTCTGTGCACATGGGACACCGTATGTTGGATTTGGACACCACCGGCTTCACGGCAGGCGCAACTCAGCAGAGTATCACGGTTACTGGGCCACCCAACAGCAACGTTGCGCCACCTGGACCATACGTGGTGTATGTGCTTGTTGATGGTGTACCAGGAATCGGACAATTCGTCTCTGTTTCGTAGAGAGGGGGGGTTGTACGCATTGATTGAGACATAGTATTGATGAAAACGTGGGCCAATGGCGGCGTCTTGGGGGGTGGCGGCTCAGTTCTTTTTTTGATAGTTAGCTAGATTGAAAAGCAAAAAAAGGATTAAATTAATCATGATGACTATGGTAATTTTGCGGTGAGGTGTTCTTTTACCTGTGCTTTTATGAAATTATAGATAGGATGGGAGGATGAGAGCTGTCCTCGTTGCGTTCTTGGTTCTGGGGTCATTCGAGGGGAAAAAGTGTTACGGAATCAATGTTATTAAGCGCTTGGCGGGGGGAGACATGAAGCCAGTAACGATGCAATGTGTACTCAATAAAGTTGGTGTTGTCGAAATGAGAGTCGAAATGAGATGGTGGATTAATGGAGGTGGTTGGGGAGACACTTGAGATGAGGTTCTCCAGCCAGCCCAGCCTCGTTCCCGCAGGTCGCCAATTACAGGGCTGAAACGCTCAGTTCAGACGCTGTTAGGAGTACGGAATCGCGCGTCAAAAGAGGGGTTGGTTTTCAAAGGGGTTGCACGCGATCATGGGTTGTCCCCTATACCTATAGGAGGTAATAGTAATGAAGGCAAATGCGATGGCGATGGCGATTCTTACGCTGAGAAATCATTTTTCACCGTAGAGAAAATCCTTGAGAATTCTGGAGCTGACTTTGGCCCCCAAATTCCGTGGTGTTTTACTCGGAAGGATTTTGGAGACATTATGCATTGCATAGCTAGGGTGTTGGTTCGGGCTACAGGTTACAGGTTACAGGGGCGTGATAGGGCTCATGCAGTGGGTTGCAGTGGGTATGCAGAAGCTGTCGGACTTTGGGCCAGTGAGAGGAGCGCTGGCGGGTGCTGGAGGGGGATGGGAACCCCGCTTTCTTGGGGGGCTGTTGGTGTTTGCGGGTGGGATGTGTGTGAGATTGCCCAAGCTGAGATAGCCTACGGCGGGTTTTGTTCAGCTGAGAAGGAGGATGTGCTGATTTCTAGAGGTGAGTTTCTTGCTTCTTCTTCTTTACAGTCAGATATACGGAGAGAAAGAGAAGAGAAAAGGGAGACGAGACTGATACTGGTGAAGTAGATTGAGATTGTTAAGCTGTCGATTGTTACCAATTGACCGAGTACGACTTCGTTACTGCTTCGATTCCCTTCCCACAAGCACGATTACAAAAACAACACAGAGCCTTTACGAAAGAAAGACAGACTACAGACAAGATGTCTCTCGATCCACGCGACTCCCGTCGAAGAGGACGCTCCAAGTCCCCAGGTCGTCGAGAAGAACGCTCACACTCCCGCGTTCGAGTCCCCTCTCCTCCCGAGGATCCCCGTGGGGGATACGAATATGAGGAGCGACGAGAGAGAACTCGAGATCCCGCGCAGATTGTTACTGCTGAGCCGAGATATGGTGCTGCAGGAGGTGTGCGAATGCCGGAGCGGGATGCTTATGCTGTTCCGGGCGCCTTTGAGGATGATGAGAGGGATGTGAGGGATGTTAGAGATAGGGAGAGGGAGAGAGAAAGAGGATATGAGAGTAGAGGAAAGGAATATGAGAGTAGAGGAGGAAAGGAATTTGAGAGTAGAGGAGGGAAAGAATATGGGTATGAGGGCGTGAAGGGGTATGCGTATGAGAAGGAGAAGAAACCTGTTTATCGGGATGAATATGGCAGAGAGACCAGTCCGCCGAAAAGTAGTGTTTCCCGTTATGAGGAGGATAAATATAAGGGGGAGAGAGGAGGAAGAGATAGTAGGGATGCCTTGCAATACGAGGACGACAAACATACTCGTGGTCATGGAGGTTCTTTCAGTATTGCTACTGGCCATTCCCGGGTGGAGGCTGGTATCAATATTGGTCATGGTCATGATAAGAGGGAGAAGAAGAGCAAATATGATGATGCTGATTTGGCTTATGGTAGTCCTCCTGGTGGTGGAGCTATGCAGGCGTATGCGGAACCCAAGAAATGGGAGTATGCTCAGCCGGATGAGAAGATCAGTTATTCAAGGAGGACGGAGACGACAGCCTATGATGCTAGGAATGCTAGTCCACCGAGAGGATATGGCCGAGATTCGAGGGACCCGAGAGATCATCGAGAGTCACATTCAAGAGACCCAAGAGACCCAAGAGACCCAAGAGACTCTCGAGGAGAATTACGAGATCCTAGAGATTTACGAGACCCACGAGATGCGAGGGATCCCAGAGACTCGCGAGACTCGAGACATCACGAGCGACACGGCAGTTCTACATACGCCTCCGACTCTGCACGATCTTCCAAGAATCATATTGTCACTGTCGAGCCAGGAGCTCGACGACGAGATGCTTCTCCAAACCCAGCAGCAGCAGGTCTGGCACCAAGAATGCATAGTCTCTCCGTTTCAACAGGTCATCATGGCGGTGCTTCAATGTCTCTTGCCAATGCCCCAGGATCTCCTCTTCTCGAAGCATATCACGGAACTTACCAATCTATATCCCCCATGCCATCCCCTCTACTCATGGCATCACATTCTCATTCTTCGGATATAAACTACATTGAAGCCATCTCTCCCCTCAACTCAGATGACGAACGTCGAGGCGGAAGCAAAAAATCCCGCCGTACAGCACGATTCCATGACCCAGAAGAAGAAGCAACCATCCTAGCCAAAGCATTGAAAGGCGAGAAACACGCCCCAGATACCAGACCACTGATTGATATTCTCCCTGGTCTCACTCATGAACAAGTCCTTGAATTACGAGTCGAGTACAAGAGGATTGTCAAGACTGGAAATGACAAGAAAGGAGTCAATATCGCAAAACACATCAAGCTCCGTCTCAAAGGGGAAGATGCTTCTCTCATGAAAGCATGTTACGCCGTCGCCCTTGGACGCTGGGAATCCGAAGCCTACTGGGCAAACTTCTGGTACCAAGGCGAGAAATCTCGTCGAGAACTGCTCATTGAATCGCTCATGGGACGAACCAACCGCGAAATTCGAGAGATCAAAGCTGGATTTTCGGATAAGAAATACTCTGATTCCTTGACGAAATGCATGAAGACCGAACTTAAAGAGGATAAGTTCAAGAAAGCGGTTTTGTTGGTACTTGAAGAGAAGAAGATGGAGGAGGGTAGACATGGAGTTGATCGCAGATTGGTGGAGGATGATGTGCATGATTTGCATGATGCGGTGAGGAGCGAGAAAGGGGGCGAGACGAAGATGATCAATATTATTGTTGTGAGGAGTGATACCCATCTTAGGGAGGTGTTGAAGGTGTATGAGAGTATGTATCGTGCGAATTTTGCTCGAGAAATGCTTAACAAGAGTGGTAACCTCGTTGTAAGTCCCCCTTTCCCCCCTCCACCTTTCCCTCTATCCGACCGAACTAACAAGTCTCAGGGCGAACTCCTAGCCCACATCCTCAACGGCATAATCAACAAACCCGTCCGCGATGCCCTCCTGGTCCATCACGCTCTCTCCCTCTCCTCGCGCGACTCGATCCGAACGGAGTTACTCATCAGCAGACTGGTGAGATATCATTGGGATCGTCCGCATATGGAGGCTGTTAAGAGGGAGTACCGCAATCGGTATTCGGTTGAGATGCAGGATGCGGTTGCCGAAGGGACCAAGGGGGATGTGGGACACTTTTGTGAGATGCTTTGTGTTAGGAGGATGGGGGATGAGGTTAGGGAGGTTGGGAGGGAGGGGGTGAAGAAGACGTTTTTTGATTGAGGGGCTTGGGGGGTTGATACTCTGAATCTGGGGGTGAGTGGGTGGATGACTTTGGGGGATTTCTTGGGAAAATATACTTTTTTTTGGGTGCGATATTTACGTTATTGGATGGCGGGGCGAGGGAGGAATATGATTGGAATTTGAAGGGGAGATTGAGAGATTGGGAGATTGGGAGATTTGGGGTTGATGATGGGATGGATAATTATGATGTTGATGAAGCTACTGGTTCCAATTTTTCGATTCTAAAATTTACAAGTTTACATGCTTCAATTTCCAAGTGCCGTCGGTCTTGCGATATTAAGTTGTGGGCAACCCTTCTTATTTTCGAGTACGCTATTTGCAGGTTACCTACTATTCCTAGGCTAGTATAATAAATGTGTTCTAGAATTGTAGCTATTCATAGGTAACCTCTTTAGAGTAGCTAACGATTAACTATAACTTTTAATCTAGAATAGCGATATATATATTTATTATTAAGTAACTCGTAGCTTACTTGACAGCTTACTTATAAGTAGCTTATAGCTTACTTATAGCTTACTTATAAAGAGTTAGATAACTTAAGAGAGAGTATTTAATATTCTTCTATTTTCTAGAATAATATAATTATTATTATTCTTACGCTACGTAGGCCGTAGGCTAAGTGTCACGAATCACGTGCTAGCACGTGACGAAGTGAAGTCTAGGCGACGCCCTAACAGGACAAACACTATTATAACCCTGGAAGAAGGAAAGGATTGAATGTAGTAGGACATACAATCCTGGGATCTTATTACAGTTATATTATATAACTCGGTTAGGAATAGTTAGGTAATAGAGTCTAGTTTTAAGAAGCCCTAGAAATAGAGTTAGACTCTATCTTCGAGACTTCTACTAAGCAGGACTCTAAATATAAACGGAAGGTTCTATATAAGACTAGTACGTCTACTATTAGATAGGAGCTTCG
>JAPZOX010001238.1:2812-14567 GCA_037952655.1 Hymenoscyphus sp. LP001
GCTTGTACTCCTCGTACTCTGGCTTGTACTCGGCAGAGTATGGAGTCTCCTCTGGGTTATAGTAGGCGGTCTCGGTTGGCTTGTACTCCTCGTACTCTGGCTTGTACTCGGCAGAGTATGGAGTCTCCTCTGGCTTGTAGTAGGCGGTGGTCTCAGACTTGTATTCTGGCTCGTAGGCAGTGACCTCGTGTTTGTAAACCTCGGTGTATTCAGGCTTGTAGGCTGGGGTATCCTCGTGCTTGTACAGATCCGTGGTCTCAGGATTGTATGGCTCGTTGTTGTAAGGCAAAACGAATGCCTGGGCGGTACCCGCGAGGGCAACGCTTGTAACGATTCCCTTGAATTGCATTGTGGAAAAGTTACTGGAAGCGAGTGACTGGGTTGAACAAAACAAAAAACGATGGAAATGCGAAAACGATTGGAGTCTGAATTATGATGGAAGATATATATTTTAAAAGCAGGGAAGTGATTGATGTTATACTCTTTCGAAATTAACTAAAGTAGAGAATGAACTAGCTAGAAGTTAGCAAAATGCAGAATGAAAAATGTCCGCATCATTGAAAGAGTGTATAAGATAAAGAGTTGAAAAGAATTGAATCCGTTAGTGCACTTGCGACCTTCGGAGCAGAAAACATCATGGTTCAACGAAATTGAATCCGTTGAATCCCTTTGTTACACTTGCGGTCATCAAGGGAGAATATATATCCCGGCTTAATGACATTAAATCCGTTATCGCACTTGCGCTACTTTGGTTGGCAACTAGTTAAATTCGCACCAACGCAAAGAAGCTGACATCACGAGAGCTAATAGTATGTTAGCATTTTTAACATGGCGAAAATTGAGTGATATTTAACTGGCATTTAAGGAAGTAGTTACCTCAAACAATTCAACTCGCCCACAATTATGGCCGGAACTTCTGCTGTCTCAATATCACAAAAAGAGAAAACAATGTGATCATTCTTGTGAGATTGATATGTTCCATGTAGCCAAAAGTTGATAACTCCTTTCCTGTTTAAATACATCCTTTCATGCATTTGCTGCCAATCGTGTATTTTAATCGGCCACACCAACGAGGTAAACTCAAAATATCGTACAAACGCCATGCAATTTCCTTCTATCTGTCTTCTGGGGCACCAGAAAATAGTCCGACCCGGGTTCGATGACTCTGAGAATCAGTTAGCTTGGTTCTCATTGATCTCTTGGTGGGGCTCTTACGTATGGTAGTTTTGGTATGACCACCCCCAATACAGCCAAAAAATTAATGGTAAAGTAGGTCAGGTCGTAGTGAGTGTAGTGGGTACTCAACAAAAATAGAACAATGGGCACACTGAGCAAAAATTTCTTGGCCGGCGTGTATTGAGCTCCATTGTCGATTTGCTCCCACATATTCAGGTTGTCGTATGCGCCTGCATTAAACTCGAAAGGCACTCCCCGGACCCAATGAAACATGAGGAATGAACCGAACATGTAAGATATGTTCGTCAGGGTCCACGACGTTTCTTGTGACACTCCGGGAATTATGTCAAAAAGGATCTTGAGGCATGCAATCAACACCACATGTATCGTCCATGCACCTTGAAGCACCAGAATTGTTAGCACTGTTGAACCAAAGGACGCCTCGCAATTGTATATATCTCGACGCTTGAAATTCAAGGATAATACCGAGATATGGTGTGAATTCTCAATCCCATATTCTCCCCCAGAAAGCGCTAACCTTTTGCGTTGACCCAGTCGGCATTCAAATTTGGTAATGCGGCCTGATCACTCATATGTTCGATTGTTTCGGGGGGTTCTTGGTAGAGCAAGCTACTCGACCGCCGTCGCCTCCCGGTCTTATGCTCGCTCATCGCACTATATTGGCCACTCGACCGGGGAGGTTTGGAGGTCGCGTCGTAAGAGACGGTTCGAGGCAGGAGGATTGGAGAAGACAGTTTGGCGGTAGTCGAAGCTGGAATTTTGAAGGTTTGGGTGCGTTTGCACGGGCAATGTCTCGTTTAGGTATGGCGTCAAGGGGGGGTGTTTCGTGCTCGAAGATACGGTTGAAGTGAGAAACAAGAGACCGTATTTGACGCCGTCAAGAAGTGGAAGACACGGCCGTGTTGCTTGTCTACTCTGGTGTGGTCCTACAAACACCACGTTAGCACAGATTCCGAACACGGCACACGCAGGAAAAGGTGTTGATCTGGTCTGCGAGCCGCTAGGAGAGACAATTGATGATAACAGGTCTGTAGAAAGTCCAGAAACGGCTCGTGGGGGGTTTCTAGTTCTTTCTGGTTTCGGGAAAGTCGTTGGGGACAATTCATCTGCCGGGGATTGGAACGACGAGCACAAATACAGTTAACTCACTTGGGGTCTCTGCAAGGAGGGTGTTGAGAGCAGCGAAGCTTAGTGGAAGCTGTGGACTGCACGGCGTATTGGATGTAGAGATACTATGTCGTGATACAAGAACGGGGGGGCGTCCCAAAGGTTGGGCAGAGGAAGAAGATGGGTGGGCGTGGTGGTGACTTGAATGAGGCGACCACTGAGGTGCATCGGCTCCGGTGGCCGGTGGAAAAGATTACCGGGGGGTTGGAAATTATTCTCGACCTCAGGTCAACCTCTCCCCTCCATCTCCTCCACCACCACCACTTTGATCTCGTCGCCACTGTACATACAATACGTACACACCGCCGTGCAGCTCGTCGTCTGCGCACACCTGCCGTCTAACCGGTCGCAGATTCTGCGATTTGATATCAGAGGGTCGTCGACGAGAACTAACTTCTTTTGTGTGTAGGGCCTCGATTCATTGTGTCCCATACCCATACCCACACGCGCACACAGCAACAAGATCGCATCCATCCTATATTCGTCTGCCGCAGCAAAGGCATACTGCTCGTACAGTTGAAGCTGATCGACGAATGTCCCTCACTGCGATTGACCATACACAATCATGACGGAACAGGACACCGATGTCACGGACGACTCGAGGACATCAGTCGTGGGGCGAAAGCGCGATCTGCAGGATAGAGAGCCGCTCACGATGATGAACTCGGAGCATGATCTTGACTCTCCTGGGATGCCTGCCATACTTGCGAGTGGCACAACGAAGGGAGATGGCAAGACTGTGGACGCAGCCTTAATATCTCCTGTCGAAGTGCCGATTCGGGCTGATGGAGATGGAAGTCACTTGTCGCCTACATCTACAGTTGTCCAAGAGACCGAAGAAAAGGGGCCCGGTGCCAACACAACAATGGCTGGAGGAGCTTTTTCTGCGCAGCACGAGGGTTCTTCTGTCCCTTCACAAACCCAACCAGCACTATATTTGTTTCCGACCGACCAAGGCCATGTGGGAGCAGGTGTACAAGCACGGAATACTGTCCCTGTCTTTGCACAAGATGGCTCTCAGTTATCTCCCCCCAAGGATGACCCAACACCTCCATCCTCGGGATGGAATAAAGGTGTTCAGCCAGGACTCCGTACTTCATTTGGCGCTAAGCGGTCATCACGTACTGCAAACCCACCAAAGCAACCGCCAGTCTCGCAACCAAAGGGGCCTGTGATCGGGGAGACCAAGAAGAGTGAGATCGCGAGCAACTCTCCCAAACCCCAGACTCAGAAACCCATGGTTTCCCAAGACTCCCAAGCATCAAAGGTTGTGTCAGATAATCCACCTCCAGTTGGAGTGGGAATTACGACAGCTGAAGCTTTGCAAATCTCCCAAGAGCCTCCTGAATCTATCAGAGCTGGCACTCGAAGCTCTAACATTGAAGCTGTGACGGCTGATGTCGACCTGGTTCTTGCACAAACGAAGTCATGGCCTTTACCAGCAGCATGGCGGGCTGCGGTGTTGATCAATACCGGAAAGACATTCTACCCCACGCCTGCAAGAATAACGCGACCATTTCAACATCATGGTAAGATATTTGCGACTCCCTTGATGTTCAACGAACTAGGCATGCCTTATAAAATCCAGGACTTTTCATTCAACATATTCGCACCAGCATTTTTGAAAGCCAATTTGGGTGGCATTCATGATTGGAAGATTGGAGACCTTCGAAGTGCCTTCCACTGCTACCAGAGTAATTGGTACTGCCATCTCCCCGATCTCCAACCAATCTTGTTGGCATCGTCTAGAGCTACGGGCTTCCTTACATTTGAGCAGGCAATGGACTTAGCCAGCGAAGGTCGCAAGCCTGTGGAGAATGCTACCCAGCCATCAGTTCAGCCTCAGCAAGTCCTCCCTGCCTTGAAGTCCTCGAGGAGATCATCAAAGCAAACAGAAAAGTACCAACCCCTTGTTTCTTCTACCAGCGTCACCATCGACCTAACTGGCTGGTCGCCGAAACATGGGAATAATGGCACTGATGTCATCTCGAAAGATAATGATGTTCAGACAACCAACTCATTGCCTTTGTCAAAACCCAAGGTTGCTGTCATCTCGAAAGATAATGATGTTCAAATGACCAACTCGTTACCTTTGTCAAAACCCAAGGTTGCTGCCATTGTTATCAGTCCCGAGGAGGTGGCACTCCAGAAGAGGTATTTCCCCTCCGATGGCGAGTCTATCTACCGGTGTCTTGCCTGTGGTGATACTGGGCATGGGGTTGGCACTTGTCCAGCACTATATTGCGAGCATTGCATGCAGGTCGGAAAACATTCGAGCTTTATGTGCCCCAGCCATCATCGTTGCCTCAAGTGTCGTCAAAGGGGTTTTCACGGGGCAGTAAACTGCCCAGAAAAGCTTTTTGCCCGAGCGGAGTCTAGTCCATGCGATATATGTGGCTCTCTGGATCATTTGGAAGAGGCATGCCAATTTGTTTGGCGAAGCTTCGCCCCAAAGCAGGAGGAAATCAAGGTCGTTCGTGATATCCCCATACATTGTTATCAATGTGGCGCCGACGGTCATTATGGACCTTCCTGCGGGTTAAGCAGGGACTATCCTGGTGGTCTCACATGGACGCTCACAAATTTACGGAAATATGTTGATATCCAGAGCCTAGATCGAGCTGTTTCCGCAGGTGTTGACTATTCGATGCCAAAACCAAAGCAGAAAGAGTTTAGTATCAAGGGCAAAGGCAAATCCAACGATCCCTTTACTATCGACGACAGCGATGATGAGTCTGATTTCATTCGTCCCAAAATCAACAAAGCCCCGGCTCAAAATGGACACATTCATTTCAATGAACCCCCAAGAAATGCTCCTAGGTCTTTCAACGACAATTTATACCGTCCTCAATATCGGGAGGAATACCAGGAGGACTATCGTGATAGTGGCATGAGGTTTAATGTTCAGAATCACATTCAGGACTCTTATTCTCGGGCAACCTATCAACAACATCCCGCACCCAACTATCCTCCTTTAGACCAACAGCTTGCTCCGAGAGAGGAGAGATATTCAATGAGAAAGAGACCTCGTGCGGACAGTCCCGGTCCTGGTCCCGGTCCTGCGCCCGAAGCACACAAAAAGCAAAAGAAGAAGAAAAGTAAAGCACTCCAGCAGGCGAAAGCACAACATTTACCAGGCGGTTCTGCACCCACGGATCCAAAAATTCAGAGAAAGCTGGGTAAAAATGCAAAGAAACGTGAGCGTGAAGCGAAGGCTGCGGCTGCTGCAAGAAATGCTTCAGGTCAATACTGAGAACTTGGATGAAGAGCAATCAAACCGGACCTTTACGTTGAATGTATTCTGCTTTATTTCAAACGAGGCCGAGTCCATTTCTTTCAGTCCAACGCCTTGTCAAGCGGGAAATCTGCATGAGGATATTCAGAGGAAGAGCTTTGTTATCCCTTTTGGCTGAAAAAGTTCTCTACCATTTGGCCTCAAATTTCCTTTTTTCTGTTGGCGCTACGCTACTTTCCGGACTTCTCAAAAAGGAAAGTTTGCATCCAGGGAGGGCGGCTCTTCATTTACATAAATACCCTTCATGTTGTAGATAACGGTACGCGAATTGCGTAGTTGTGTGGGCGAATCACTTCTTTGAAATCAGTTGAGGATTTCCAATGAAGGTGGAGGGTCCTGCATTTCATGACTTGTATGATTTTCCGGGTGTGGTGGTGAGAGAGGTGAGAGGTGGAAGGCAGCCATGAAATCAGATGACAGGATGACAAAATAAAAGCAAAACTTCAAAACTTCTATACTTGTGTGTGCCATATTGATGCTAGGGTTTCGACCCTCTCAGGTTTTGGGGACTTGAGTGGGAGTGCAATGGTCTGTTAGACTGACGTAACTAATGTACTAAAGTAGGGTAGGTAGTGCCCAGCTACATAGCCTGGCTTGAATGCGGGGCGGGGCAGGGTTCATTTAGTTTAAAGTTAGTACTATAAACCTTCCCGGCCTCTTCCCAACGAAAAATTCCATTAGAGTAGCAACGCCTTCGAGCAAATTCTGCGTCTCCGACTACCTGTACCTTGGTCTACTTGAACTTTAAAGGGCGAGATGAGAAGGAGGATGCGAAATTTTGCAGCGGTGGTTTGGGAGTGAACGCTTTGATTTCGGGTTGAGGTGGAGGAGTGGTAGGTAGTGATGAGAGAAAGGGCGCGGAGTTGGTTTTGGGGTTCTAAATGGAGAGGGGGAGAGGGCGTTTGTGGGAGTCTTGTCAAAGTACCTAGAGTGAGACGAGAGCTCCTTCCTTGCCTCTCGTTGACCTCAACCCACCAAGACGACGTGTGAGATGCGAGAGAAAAAGAATCAAGAAGGGAAGGCACGACTCCCCAATACTCCCGCATCTGAGTCTGCCGCGGCTCTTGTGGTCAGAGTCGTTCGTTCTTTCTCTGACTTAACTCAACCATCTTCTATTGGTCAAGGTATCGAGGTGGTCGTGTTCGTTCCTTCTACACCATAACCTTGACCCAACGGGACCAGGGCACCTCGGAAGACGAGACTTGTGTCGCTCCTTTCTTCTTACGAGGTTGAGTTTATGGAATTGGGGTTATGAGGTGCGGTTTGGGATTTAGGAGGTGAGTCTTTGTTTGTTTGCATCATGCTCCTTCATTCTTGATGCTCATTTTTTTCTTTGCGGGATGATGGAAAATGAGGACAGGTGATACATTTGTTATTTTTATTCCTTCCCCTCGACCAAACAAGACCTTGTGGTTGTAGCGCTGACCTGAACAGAATCATCCCCCCCCAAAAAAATCGTCTAAGACACCCAGCAAACACATTGCGCTTTAGGAGTGGTTTCGATCAACTGTCGACAAAATTACCCCTCTTTATTGAATATATAAACGTTGGAAGGGATATTTCATACCCTAAATTCCACTACTTCTCCTTCACGCCATCAACGAAAAGATCAAATTTCTCATTGTAGAAACACAATCTTCCCGCGATCAGAGCCGACTCGGGGGTCGGGTACTTGTAATACCAAACTGCGTCTTTGACAATTTCGTCTCCGATTTTGAGATCGTAGTAGCTGTTGGGAAGCATTATTAGTTCCGAAAAGGTTGGGTTCAAGAAAACCAATTATGTACAGGGTGATGGGAATGAATCAAGAGGAGGGAACATACTTGGCCATTCCTTTATAAGGACAAAAAGTTGTCGTCTCGCTCTCTACCAAGGAACCCGATTCAGGGTCATCTAGCAAGGCACCCGGGTTGAGATAATATCTAGGTCGCAGCATTGTTTCATACAGGAAAATATTCTGGGACGATGTGAGGATGGTTGTGCCCTTATACTCGATGCGGATTTCTCGAGACGACGGGAATGTTTCTATTCTTTTGTAGGGGTCTTTGGGGTGCGTTCCTTGGAGAATTTCGTCTTCCACGAGCCATTTGTCGAGGCTGGGAACTGGGATACGTATCAAATCATCGAGAGGTCCTGGGTAGGAGAATACTAGGATGCCATCCGCTGTATGTATACCGTTCTTAATCGTTGCTATGTAGTAGGGCGAATCGGGAGCGGAATCGGATACTTTGGTGAGCAATGAGGGGAGTATGGAGCGTTTTGGTATGTAGAAATATGGGTCTTGGAAGTCAGTGTTGGAGAAGTTTTCTTTTGAATAAGGGTATTTCAGAAAGGGGTACGTAGAGACGGGGGAGGAGCGAGATTACAATATGGATGCTCCCAAACATATACCGCGCTGGTGGTGTCGAAAATGTTTTGTCCGCCCAGAACACCTCTGACCCGACGAGGTGTGTTTTCGATTTTATGTAGCCCCTCTTTTGTGAGCTTGTCGGCCAAGGCTTTAAGACTGTTTAGACAGTTTGTCAGCTCAAGACGTCGTTGAATCGCAAGGAGGCTCACTCCGCTTCGGTCATTCTGCTGTCACAAGTCGAGTCGCGGGAAGGCCAAAGATTTACGATTTGTCGACTGAGAAGTACTGTACTTTTTCAAAGATGTCTCACTACTTGGGAGCAAGATGCACTCTGGTTGAATGACGAGAACAAGATGAATTACTCATCATACTTACATACTTACCCCTCAGCAATCTAAAAGTGATTGCTTCGCTTAACTAGCCAGTAACTTTTGTCTACCTTGGTCGCGATATTAATTTTCTGCAGGCAGATACGGAGTATTTGAACGAAATTGCGTTCCTCCACTTTTCCCTCTCTGAAAGAAGTATTTCAATTTTCCACATATCTTCAGCTAAACAGCTCCGAGATCGAAGCTAAAAATGTGAGTAAATAGTTCTTGTTACTCCAGTAGCAAGGAATCGTCAAATGGCTTGGTTTTTGTTCTGATAACTTTGAAAGGAATTTCTTGGGAAGTAATTATTTCTAAGATCTGAGATAATTGCTTAACTCTACCCCACAACCCCATGTCTCACTCCGGCTAGTGCCAAGTACGCTAGCGCTCGAAATGTAATGTAAGGCCGTTCATTGGTCGGTTCTCGAACCTCGGCTCGGCCAACTTTTGTTGCCCCAGATTCACTTGGCTAACAGCTTGTGGGGAACCAAAACATCTCCTTCAGTTCACTTCTTGCTTTCCAGCTCTCTGTCCTCTCTCTACAATACATTCTTCCAACTGACAACGAGCTCTAATTTAACGCTCAACACCATGCCTCACAAAGTAATTACGAGGGAGGAGGTCGCCAAGAACAACACCGGGGATTCTCTTGTAAGCAACTCTCCATTGTGTAGGAGCCCCAACAGCACTTTGAAGCTGGAAAAAGCTCTTGGACTATCTGCGAAACGTACTCACTTCTGAGGAAGAGACTTTGCTAACATTTTGGACAATTCAGTGGTTCGTTATCGACAGCAAAGTCTATGATGTTACCGATTTCGTCGATGCGCATCCTGGAGGGGAGTTTGTCCTAAAGCAAGTTGCGGGAACAGATGCTACTGAAGCCTTCTATAACCTCCACCGACAAGAAGTCCTACAAAAATACTCGAGTCTATGCATTGGCACAATCGAAGGCGAAACCTCCAAAGTCATCCCACATAATGCGGGCGACCTAAGCCGAGTTCCTTACGGCGAACCAACATGGCTCACTCCACAATTCAAAAGCCCATATTATAAAGATAGTCATCGAAAGCTACAAAAGGCAATGAGAAAATTTGTTGATGAGGAGGTTTATCCTGTTGCGCAGGAATGCGAAAAGGAGGGTACTACGATTCCACAAGAGTTGATTGACAAGATGTCCAAGAATGGAGTTATGCAAATGCGCTTGGGTCCGGGAAAGCATTTGCATGGGGTTGAATTAATGGGCGGTGTGGTTAAAGGTGAAGAGTTTGATTATTTCCATGATTTGGTTGTTGGTCAAGAATTGCTCAGAGCAAATGCTCGAGGATTTCAAGACGGCAATTTGGCGGGGTATGTCGGACAGCCTTTCTCGGTGGATTCTGCTAATAAATCCCCAGAATGACAATTTCTCTCACCGCGGTCCTTCAATGGGCAAATGACGAGGAATGGAAAAACAGAATTGCAAAAGAAGTCTTTGCTGGAGAGAAGAAGATTTGCTTGGCTATTACTGAGGCCTTCGCTGGCTCAGATGTTGCTGGAATTAGAACTACTGCAGAGAAAACTGCTGATGGTAAATACTACATTGTTAACGGAACGAAAAAATGGATCACCAATGGTGTATTCTGCGATTACTTTGTTACTGGTGTTCGCACAGATAAGGGGCTTTCAGTGGTTCTGATTAAGAGACAAGAAGGTGTTGAGACGAGTGCTATCAAAACATCATACTCTCCTACTGCCGGCACAGCATTCGTCACATTCGATAAGTATGAAACTCCACAGCCCGTTATAAAAAACAGTGACTAACTTGAAATAGTGTAAAAGTACCCGTTGAGAATCTGCTCGGAAAGGAGAACAAGGGAATGCAAGTCATCCTCTCCAATTTTAACCACGAAAGATGGATGATGGCAGCAGGGGTTATTCGAATGAGCCGTCTCGTCACAGAAGAAAGTCTCAAATGGAGCAACCAAAGAATGGTTTTTGGCAAGAGACTCATTGAGCAACCAACAATTCGACAAAAGTGAGTTCCTCTGACCCCCATCTTCTCTCACCAAATTAACCATTTTCAAGACTCGCAAAAATGATCGCTCACTGCGAAGCAAACCAAGCCTGGCTAGAAAACATCACTTACCAAATGACACTAATGCCCTACTCTCAACAAGCTACACATCTCGCTGGTCCTATCGGCTTACTCAAGATGTTTGCCACTCGCTCTGCCCATGAGATCGCCGATGAATCAGTACAGATTTTCGGTGGAAGAGCTCTAACGAGAACGGGTATGGGATCTACAATTGAGATGTTCCATCGAACTTACAAGTTTGATGCTATTCTCGGTGGGGCTGAGGAGATCTTGGGGGATTTGGGTGTGAGACAGGCTATGAAGAATATGCCAAAGAGCATGTTGTAATTTTATGAAACTTGAGGCTTGAGGTAGATTGATTCTAGCCGAGATACCTTTTTAGTTGCGGATGGGAAGAGTCTCTGATAGGCTTTAGAATAAATGAAGACTGATTCCGTCGGATTGTTCAAATGAGTATTAGATTCTTTCTATTCTAGAAGAAATTCACTAACCTCGATTTCTTCGCGAGACTTCTGGTTTGACTCTGCTTTTCCCTTTTATTACAAGCATCAGATGTATGACACTCTACCGAAAAGCCAGTCTGAAGTTCTAGGGCTCATCAATGGTGATTACATGCTCTCGCCCATCCCTCGTAGTGTCATATTCTCCTCCATCCAGTTGATGACTGCTTGAGCTCCGGAATTTTTTACCTCTTCGGGAACAAATGTGGGAAATCGTAACCCGTTTTCCGGTGATGCTACCAATCTTATCACCGCATGGTTCCGTGCCCTTTTCTCTATTACCGAGCTGTTTTCTCTTTTCAAGACTCTGATGTGTCTCCTTCTTTCTGACACCCTTTCCAGCTCGTCGTCCTTTGGAACGTCCACCCAAAAATTTGTCTAATAAAGGAGTTGGTGCTTGTGGATCACCGAGTGCCGCGTTGTCGAAAACCGTCCTTGCTAATAAATCCTTGTTATAATAAGAGAACTTAAGGAAAATGTCGAATAATCTCAAGGTTCGTATGCTATCCCTTCTATTCTATTAAACTAATTAGTATATTGAAAATTTAGTTGATTGTTTAGTACTTACCCCTTGAAATGCTTTCAAGGCATCCTTATAAGTTATTAATATTATTTAGATTAGTATCTAATACTGCATACTTTCAAAATATTTAAGACTTTATTTAATAAATTTAACTAAACTAAATACTCTTAAATAGTAGGATTTAATAGCTTAACTTACTAGACTTATAATAACTTAATACTATTGTGATGGCCAGCCATTGTGAAGTGCCGATTGCCAAGAGGATATGATACGTACCG